>VMDO01026082.1:0-27245 GCA_007922755.1 Pedetes capensis | reverse complement strand
AGTAAGAATGGCCAAGATCAATAAAACAAACAACAACAAATGCTGGCGAGGCTGCGGGGAAAAGGGAACACTTTTACATTGTTGGTGGAGCTGTAAATTGGTGCAACCACTATGGAAATCAATATGGAGGTACCTCAAAAAACTAAAAATAGATCTACCATATGACCCAGCTATAACACTATTGGGAATTTACCCAAAGAGAGATGGGTCATCATACCACAGAGACACCTGCATCTCCATGTTCAATGTAGCGCTTTTCACAATAGCAAAGATATGGAATCAACCAAAGTGCCCTTCAATAGAAGAATGGATAAAAAAAACTATGGTATATATACACAATGGAATACTATTCAGCAATCAAGAAAAATGAAATAGGGTCATTTGCAGCAAAATGGATGGAATTAGAGAAAATTATTTTAAGTGAACGAACACAAGATCAGAAAGAGAAACACCACATGTTTTCATTCATATGAGGGAGCTGACTCAAAATTACAAGAAGGAAAAATCCTACTCAAAGGTCAGATCACATTAAAAGGGGGGGAGGGAAGATAAGAATGAGGTCAATATAAATGGACTAAAAATCGCATGTAATTGTTCTAAGAAGATAGAAACAAAGACCACTACAGGAAAAGTTTCTATCTTAAACAGAAATGGAACCCAAGGACACATAGAAAAATACTACATAGTAAAAGATAGAGAAGACTTGGATGGGAAACTTAGATGGGAAGAGGGGGAGGGGGGAAACATAGAGGAGGGTAAGGGGTAACCTATATGAATAATGCTTATCAAATTGCATATATGAAAATTGTCACAATGAAAAGCATGTCAAAATGAATCACATTATGATGTACGTTAAAAATTTCTAATAAAAAAAGAGAAGGTATAATACACATACTATGTGCTACTCTTTGTATTTTGGATATTTAGTTCATGTAGAAGTTAGTTTTGTGGAAGGTAAAATTTAAGTGTGTAAATGTATTTCTTCTTAGATAGTTGTCCAGTTATCCCAATAGCATTTGGTGAATAATATATTCTTTTTTTGCATTGATTTGGAATATAGTATTTATTGTGAGTAAAGAGCCTTTCCATCCAGTAGTGTGGTAGGCTTTGCCATTTATTGGGACTTTTTAATGTTCAGTAGGAGCCTTTTTATAATTTATCCTCATAGGAATAACTCATTTCTTATGAAAATGATTTTAAGATATTTCTTCTTACATTATTATTCTACCACCATAATAATTAACATTTATGTTATGCTTACAGTTTTCCCCATGCTTTTTAAAGTTCTATCTGTTTGTTTTCTTATTTAATTCTAGCAATTTTTCAAATAGGTCCTATGTTATAGATGAGAACACTTTCATGTATAATGTTTTAATAATACGCCTAAGGGCAAAAGATGGTTAAATGGTAGAGTCTGGATTTATAATTTTCCTGTTATCTTTAATGTAACTTTTGTTTCTTTATATTTTCTAATTCATTGTGGTTGGTATTTCAGAAAGCAATTGAGTTTGGTTAAGTTATTTTGGAACCTGTTTCTCTTTTTTATTCTATAAATTTAAAGTCCCTAATATACTTAGAACTATATTGTTAAAAATACAGCATAAGGAAAACAGCTATAAATCCCCAAACAATGAGAAAAATTTTAAATGAGTTAGTCTGGCTCCCAGTTAGAGCAAGTAGGCAAAAGGAGTCATGGATTCAGGGAGCATGAGGAAAGTCTAGCTGTCTGGGTTAGGATTAGTCAGATTGTCTAATCAGTACTATAATATGATATGATGCACCAAGAGTTGATCCTTTGAGTATTTCGGTATAGGAGCATATATGCTGGCTGTCTGCCCAACATTTATTCCTCCTCTTTCCAACGGCACACTGTTTCCTTTGAAAAACTACCTTCCTCTACCGTGTAGTAATTAAGCAGCATTTTTTGGGGTGGTGGAGGGGGCAGAGGAGGATGAGTTCATTTCAGTCTCCAGATTGAATGCTCACTAATCTAAGTAAATCAAGCTAATCTAATACAGCTGCCAAAATGGTTCTATCAGTGACTAGTCCTATGACTAATCATCCTACTTAGTTGGAAATTGTTATTGATTTGGCCAAAGTAAAATAAAGAACTTTATTCTAAAGATGAAGATAAAACCTATTTCTCTGAATGACGTGGGATATAGATGTGAAGTCTGGAACTACTGTGGATATTTGTAAACTTGAAAATAAATTAGGCTATAGGTTAAATGTCTGCACTGTGGCATCTGATCCTGTCAGACTTTGGAAGCTATGCAGGGTCGGGTCTGGTAAGTACTTGGATGGGAGACTGCCAGGGAACACCAGATACTGTAGTCTTGGGAGAAGGACCTGACAACACACTCTGAAAATATCAATCTGCCATTGAAAACCCTATGAATAGCAGAGAAGCACCGACAAGAGTGTTTTGCCAGTTGTGCGTGGGGTTGCTATGAGTTGGATGCTGACTGGATGGCACCTAACAGAAACAAAGGTGAAACTGTCCATATAAGATTTTGAAAGAGAGAAAAATGAAACAAGACTCTTGATCAAACAATGCCTGAATCTCCTTTGATTTTGAAGTTATGTGAGTAAATTAAATCCTTCATTCTTTATGTCAGTTTGAGTTGAGTTGCCTGGTACATATAAAGAAAACTTACTTTATTGTTATAAGGGGTTAGAAGAGAAGGGAATAGAGAGACCAATATTCAGCCTACCTATCAATAGATTCTCTAACTAATCTACCTGACTGAAATTCTTGCTTTCAGATATATTCTTTTATGTTAAACATTTCACCAATTCCAGCTAGTCGGACTTTCTGCCACGATGGAATGGTACTGTATCTCTGCTGTCCAATGTGGTAGCCACTAGTTACATGTTAACTATTAGGCACTTGAAGCATTGGTACTGAGACTGAAGAAGTAAATCTTAAATTTTACTTACTTTTAATGAACTTGAGCTTAAATTTTAAAAGCCCTTTGTAGTTATTAGCTACTATATTAGTGCAAAAATAGATTGTCCTACTAAGGAAAAGGGTGCAGAGAATAATAATAAATTAGCTTGCTATGGATTGAATATGTTCCTTCAAAATTCATATATTGATACCATAAGTATCAATGTGATGCTGTTTGGAGATGAGGCATTTGGGAAGTAATTAGGTTCAGATGAGGTCATGATGGTGGGACCCTCATGGAATTAGCATCCTTAGAGGAAAGAGAAGAGAGAAGAAAGGCTGTGTGAGGACACAGTGAGATAGATATCTACAAGCCATGAAGAGAACCTGTCTGGAACCTGATCATTCAGGTACCCCGATCTTGGGCTTCCAGCTTCAAGACTGTGGGAAAATAATCTTCTGTTGCTTAAGCCACACATTGTATGGTATTTTGATTTAGCAACCCCAGAAGACTAGACTCATCATATTTTAATATGAGTTATTAAATGCTTCTTTGAAAACATAAGTTGGGCCTGGAACAAAGGAGGTTTGGTGTATTTGATAATGTGATTTTTTTTGTGTGTGTGTGTACAGCTAGACTTTCCTCATGCTTTCCTGAATCCATGACTCCTTTTGCCCACTTGCTCTAACTGGGAGCCAGACTAACTCATTTAAAATTTTTCTCATTGTTTGGGGATTTATAGCTGTTTTCCTTATAATGTATTTTTAACGATATATTTCTAAGTGTATTGGGGACTTTAAGTTTATGGGATAAAAAGAGAAGCAGGTTCCAAAATAACTTAGCCAAAGTCAATTGCTTTCTGAAATACCAACCACAATGAATTAGAAAATGCATGGATATAGTCATAAGAGAGACTCAGAATAGGAAAGTATTTTCATCCTCACAATTGGAAATCTCAACTACTTTGTAAAATTGTCAAAAGGGGAAAATAGATGGCAGTTTTCTTCTTTTGTTATTGTTGTTAGGTGCCATTGAATTGGGACTGACTCATAGTGACCCTATGTACGACAGATGAAACATTACCTGACACTGTGCCATGTCTGGCACTGGCACTATTGTCCTTCTCCCAAAACTATAGCACCTGGTTTTCCCAGGCAGTCTTACATCCGAGTACTAACCTGACTTAACTCTGCTTAGCTTCTGAGATCTGACAAGATTGGATACAAGGAGGCTATGGCTACAGGCTTTCTTCTCATGGGGAGCACATTTTCTTGCAGTTTAGTTTCATATGAATAGGAATATGAACGAATACAATATAAATAAAAATATTAGGAATTCCTTACAAACAAAGTGAATGATGTGTTCTAGGTGTATGAATTTTTTTTTAAAAAAGACTATATTTCATCAGTGAAACTCTAATTAAGAAGTAAAATGGAAATCTTATCGCTTTTCTTTTTTCCTTTTGTCCTTTGTTCCCATCTGTCTTCCTTTATTTCAAACATAATTATTGAGGATATATAGTATGGAAGACATTGAAGTCATGCAAAGAACAAGGAGGTATAGACTCTGTCCCAACAAAGTCCCAGGGCTTGTGTAACCTAATAAAAGTACAATATGAGTTCTAAAGGGGAAAGAATTATGGAAGGGCATGAATGGGCATTGAAACCTTTCTTTCTTTCCTTCTTTCTTCCTTCCTTCCTTTCTTTCTCTTTCTTCCTTCCTTTCTTTCTTTCTTTCCTTCTTTCTTTCTGTATTTCTTTCTTTTTTATTGGAACTTTTTAATGTACAACTTAATGTGTTTCATTCTGACATGCATTTCATTGTGACATTTCCATATATGTGTTTCTTTGTACATTGCACAGATAAGTTCCCCTTTACCCTCTTGTGCACCTTCTCACCCCTCTCCCTACCCTCCTTCTCCCTCCTCTGCCAAATGCCTCTCTTCTACTTGCATGTCTTTTTGTGGGAATATTTTTCTATATACTCTTGCATCCCAATTATGATTTAAGTCCAAACTTTTTTCTGTAGTGATCTGTCTTTTCATTTTGTCAGTAGTATTACATGAATAATCTAGCCCACTTGCATTATTACCATTCTTTGGCATTGTTGATATTATTATAGTCATTTCCCGAACTATTAAAGTTGGGCTGTTTACTTTGAGGTCACCCTCTCTCTCATTCCTCGCTCCTCTTTGTCCCTCCTCCCCCTCTTGTCTTCTCTCATCATTGCTTCCTTTTGCTAGATCCCTCCCTCCTTCTTTCTGGTCCCTAAATTGTCCCTTCTCTGCTAAGTTTACATTATCTTTTTATTATGTTCCAGTTTCTATATAGGAGTTTTTCCTTCTTTTAAATTTGATTCAGCTCCCACATATGAGTGAGAACATGTGGTATTTCTCTTTTTGGGCTTGTGTTTGTTCACTTAAAATAATTTTCTCCAATTCCATCCTTTTTGCTGAAAATGATATTATTTCACTTTTATGGTTGAGTAGTATTCCATGGTATATATGTACCATCATTTTTTTATCCATTCTTCTGTTGATGGGCACTTTGGTTGATTCCATATCCTTGCTATTGTGAAAAGTGCCACATTGAACATGGAGATGCAGGTTCTCTGTCTTATGATGACTCATCCCCTTTTGGGTATATTCCCAGTAGTGATATAGCTGGGTCATATGGTAGATCTACTTTTTGTTTTCTAAGGTACCTCCATATTGATTTCCAAAGTGGTTGGACCAATTTACAGTTCCACCAACAGTGTAAGAGGGTTCTCTTTTCTCCACAGTCTTGCCAGCATTTGTTGTTATTTGTTTTATAGATCTTGGCCATTCTTACTGGAGTAATGTGCAGTCTCAGAGTTGTTTTGATTTGCATTTCCCTAATGTCTAGGGATATTGAGCACTTTTCATGTGTTTCATGGCTTTACGAGCCTCTTCATTTGATAACGTCTGTTCAGTTTCTTTGCCCATTTGTGTATTGGGTTATTTGTTTTCTTGAGTTCTTTATAAATTCTGGAAATCAGTCCTCTGCCTGATGTATAGGATGTGAAGATTATTTTCACATTCAGTGGAATTTCCTTGACTTTGTTGATTGTTGGCATTGAAACCTCTTGAAGGGATATGAGGGGAAGCTCTTGGGAATAGGTGATACCGAGCTGATATCTGAAGAAACAGTGGGAATAAACTCAGGAAGAAAGTGAATAGAGTACAGTGACAAACTGAGAAATTCATGGAACTTTGTAGTCACTTAGGTAGGAACGAGGAGGTATAAGGGTATGAGTTATGGCAGGTCAGCCAAAACTACCTATAAAAGGGAGTGAGGGAGAGAGGGGAGTGTTAGAGGGAGAGAGAGAAGGAAGGAGGGAGGGAGGGAAGAAGAGGAGGGTAGATGGAAGGAGAGAGAATATTATAGAATATTGTATAGTTTCTGGAACTCTGGAAATTACTCTGGAGTTTTCCAGACTCCTTGTCAGCCAGGCTCCTATTTTGACTCTGTCAAAGAGAGGTACTGACATGAGATTTTGGAATCTTGAAGTTTTGTGCCTTGAGAATTATTTGCTTCATTGCTATAGGCAGATGAGATCATTGAATTGTCTTTCTGTAATTTCTATACTTCTCATAATTTGCAATGGTTTAGTCTCTAAATTATTTGAATCTAGTCTTTCCTGCTCAAAACATCTAAAAATGACTCTTCCTGATCAAATCTGACTTATGCTGAGCATTCTTTATCAGCATGCTAGACTTTAGCTCTATGAATCTTGTGAGACAGTTTTGGAACTAGCTGCATTGTCCTTCACACCCAGGTTTGGCTCTGTTACCCCCACACTTCTAAACTCCTCTTCAAACATTATTACCCAGAATTTCCTGCTTATGCTTCTCTGGCTGTCATCAAATTGAATTCTATCTCTTTTCCTTTTCTTTCTCCATAACCTGCCTATGTACCTTCTGGAACTCTCTACTTGAGTCCAGCAAACCCCATGGCACTCTTAGCATCTCCTTGCAATGCTCCTTATACCTCTGCTAAGTGAAAATGTGGCTGTCCCTGATGGCATTACGTTTATTGGAGCCTTGCTTCCCAGGGGCCCAGAGTGGGGCAATGCTTTTCTTGCTTTCCAGTGTCCTGTGGCTATCTCCAAGTCATTTCCCCTAGCTTCTTTGATGTTACTATTATCTCCTAATATATTTGCCATCTTCTCACTGCTGATCTATAGTTATAGTCACTTGGTTGCATGAATCATTCAACTCTCTCCTTACTCCTTAGCATTTTACTTGTAACTTTCCCATCCAGAGTCGGTTGGTTGTTGCTGTTAGATGCTGTCCAAACAGCTCCAACTTGTAATAGCCACATAGTGTCAACATAGTAGGTAAATATCTACAATTTCTTTATGAATATATTTGCCTTTTATTTATTTCAAATATTTATTCCAGGTGTTTTGGGGACATTTTCTCTTTAGTGATTATTTCCTGCAATATTTAATTTTGGTGACTCATGTTTTTGTGACTAATATTTGTTTACTGTCATAATAACTTCAAATACAGATACAATATTCTGTTATGGCTCAGTTATCAAAGAGAAGACTTTTTGGATTCACCAAGAAAATGAGTACTCTGGAATTCCATGGTGATCTTTTAGTAATCATTATAGCCACACATGGTATTGTTTATTAAGCTCACACCACATTCTAGCCATAAGACTGAACAAATTTTCTTGCATTGTGTCATTTACACGTCGCAGTAACTCTACCAATTAAGAGTATTGAATCCAAATACCAGATTCATTAGCAGAGCCAAAAGAGGCTAACTAATTTGCTCAAGGTCCCATAGCTAGTAAATGAATAAAAGACAGAGACCACATTAAAGCTTATGTAGTTCTATCCCCAAAGTCCACTGGCTCTTTTTCATCATTATTTTAAGTTAAACCTTTTACATAGTGATTACAGAAAAAGTTTATTTGACAGTACGTTTTTCCCCATTTGATGAGTTCTTAAATTTTTAAGATTTTTTAACATTTTATTCATTGGACATGAAACTTCATTACCTCATTCTCTATTATTTACCCAACTGTAACGTTCAGTTTCCAAGTTCTCAGAAAGGGTTTATAAATCAATTTTTACTGTATTCACAATTTCTCATAGTTCTATGGTTTCATTGTATGATGATTTTAAAGTCTGCATTTATTGCAAAGGTAAGACTTTCCACATACTAGTTCTTTTAAGAATTTAGTTCGATTCCCAGATCATGCTCTTGGGCTGCCAAAAAAGCTCTGTGGCAACACTGAGAACTGATGATAAATAGGGAATGTTTAGATAGAGACTTGGGAAGCTGGGCTGAAGCACTTATCTTTACATCCAATTTTGGTGGTATATGTGCTATGATTCCTGGCAAGGAAAACACAGCATCTACTTTTTGAAAATCTTTTTTTTTTCTGAAATAGACTCTCACAGAAACTCCCTAGGAAGCAATGAAAGGAAAATATTGAGTTCTCTGAATTTGTTATTGAAGAACATAACAGGCAGTGTCTTCAACAGCAGCTATACTGATCATGCAGAAAATGTCTTCATAGGGCTATTTCTACAATGGCAGCCTTCAATGAATGTTTAAGGAATCATTTTACAATGCTTTTCTGAAGACATGCTCATGGAGAGTTGATATGAAATAGGGAGGGGAACAACGTTCTTATGACCAGATTGGACTGGGATATGACTGAGGGTATGGAGTCAGAGGGATTTTGCTAGAATATTTCTTAGCTTTTTTTCTTTTTGAAGTCTTAGACAACACTCCAGCTCATTCTTCAAAAGATTTTGGAGAACATAAGGAACACATGTAACTCAAAAACACAAAAAATTAAACAGAGCTGGGCAAAGAGAAAAGCAAGGTAAGTTTAATAAGCCATTACAAGATTTATGTACAGAAAGAGTGGCTAGAGGTGGCTTAGAATTCAGCTCTAAATTTCTTAGGTCAAAGAAAAAGTGAAAGATAATTATAATAATTGATGTCTATAAGATAGAAGCCTACCACTGTACTACTGTGGCAACCTATCCTGTCAGATCTTGGAAGCTAAACTGGTTAATACTTGGATGGGAGACCACCTGGGAACACCAGATGCTGTAGGCTTGAGAGAATGACCTGGCAACCCACTCCCAAAAAGCAATCATCCATTGAAAACCCTCTAAATAGCAGATAAGTAGCAGTAATACTGTTTTACCTATTGTACAGAGGGTTGCTATGAGTTGGATACTGACTCTACAGCATCTAACAACAACAACAACAGCAATAAGAAGGTAGAAACCAGTTACAGACTCATGGGAGTCTCAAGATGACTCAGATATTTGAATCAACATAGACTATTTTGTAAGCTCGAAATATTTCCACAGGCTGAAGAAAAACTATATCATCATGAATGAACAGATGAGGAATATCAGAAGAGACATGGAAGCTATAAAAAGGGATAATGGAAAGTATAAATTTGAAAATCTATTATGTGAAAGTAACATATTTGAGGTGGATATGCTTAATATTGGATTAGAAATTGCAAAAGAAAGAGTCTCTTAATATGAAGCAAAAGCAAACCAAACCAACAAAACAACCCCCCCCAAAACAATAAAAAAGTCAAAACAGCTCCCTCTAAATTGAGGAAACAGAAACCAGATTAAAATGAAGAGAATTAACAAAGAAAATATTGGTTCTTTGAAAAGATTAATGAAGCTTCGTAAATCTTTGCAAGACTGAAAACTAAATAGAAGCAAAAATGAGAGAAAAAGAAATTATCAAAGTATCAATGTCAAAAATGAATGAAGGAATATAACTATAGTTCCTACAATTTTAAGAAAAGATAAAAAAGAACTATTATAAGCATCCCTTTGCCAAGAAAACCATCAACATAGATGAAATTGACAAATTCATTGAAAAATACAGATACCAAAAATGACATGAGATAAGAAATTTTACTAGTTGCATGTACACACACACACACACACACACACACACACACACATACACATATAATAAGGAAAGGGAGTTGATTATTACAACCCTTCCTATAAAGAAAACTTCAAGCCTACATAGGTTTATTGGTGAATTACATTGAATATTTTAAAAATCCTTTTATTTCACAGCTTTTTCATAAGAGGAGGATAAGTCATTTCCCTGCTTCATGAGGTGAACACAATTTTGGTATCAAAATATAGAAAACATCATACTCCTAAAAATTGCTATTCATTGTCCCTAAAGAATATAGTTGCAATGTCACTAATAAAATATTAGTAAACCAAATTCTTTAACAGATAATATTATACTATGCCATGACCAAGTAAGACTGACCCATAAAATGCTTGGTTAGCTGGAAGACTTGAAAATCAATCATTGTAATTAATCATGCTAACGGAAAAAAGAGAAGCACCATATGACCATCCTAATAATAAAAGCATTTGGAAAATTCAAGTCATTTGCTATATAAACTTTCAGCAATTACAAACAAGAACTTCCTCAGTCCAAAAAAGAACATAAAAAAAACAAAAACTATAGCTATCATCATACTTAATGGTGCAATATTCTACTATTTCCTCCTAAGATGAAGAGCAAAGTGAGAAAGTCCAGGATCACTACATCTATGCAACCTTGTCCTAGGGGTCTAGTGAGTACAATAAAGCAAGAAAAAGAAGGAAAGACTAAATATTGTAATGGAAGATATGAAATGTTCCACATTCACAGAGGACATGATTGTCTATGGAAAACTTCCTGAGAAATATCAAAGCAGCTATAAGAAATACAAGGCAATTCACAAAATCAAAAGTATGTCTATGTATAGGTATAAATGATACATAAATAATAATGGTTACATTTAAAATCATATTCCAGAATAAATTTAATAAAATATATTAAATATGAATCTACAAAACAATGCTGAGAAAATTAAGTGGAAGAATATATCACATTCATGAATTGGAAGACAAAATTTCATTAATTTGTTAATTTTTTTCAATTTACCCTGTCAACTCCAGGCAATTTCAGTCATAATACCAATAGATATTTTTAGACGAATTACTAAGCTTATAAAATGCATATGAGAATACAAAGATCTGATAATAGTCAAAATGATTTTGAGAACTAATTAAATTAGAGGCTTTAAACTATCTTATTTCAAAATATTCACTAAGTAATTATTATTCAAAAGAGGATGGTATTGGTATAATTTTAGTCAAATAGATCAATGGAAACAAATAGAAATCTAGAAATAGATCCAGGCCTTTATAGTAAATTGATGTTTGATTAAAATGGAAGATGCAAAATGGGAATGGATGGGCCACAATATAAAAGCTATATTTCTAATATATTTTAGAAGAAAACATAGGAAATTATTTTTTCAATCTGAGTTTGGCAAAATAATTCTTACAGATTAAATACAGAATAATAAAGATGATTGTACTAGTTACATTTGTATAGCTATGACCTGGAAAAAAAATACCAGTTTAAGGAAGGAAGGAATTTTTTTTGTTCATGGTTTCAGAAAATTCAGTCCATCATGGCAGAGAGAGCATGACAGCACAGCTGGCATCATACCAGAGAGGAAGTAGAGAGAGGGAGTGTCAGTTTTCTACTGGATTTCTCCTTCTTTGCCTTGTATTCAGTTTGGGACCAGAGTCCATGGGATTGTGCCATTCACATTCAAGGAAAGCCTTTCCCTCTCAGTCAATCCCATCTGGAAACATCCTCACAGACCTACTCAGATGTCCCTCAATCTCCTGAGTGATTATACATCCAGTTAATTTGACAATGAAGATTAACTATCACAGTGATTAATTATATTTCTTCAAAATGAAAAGCATTTTCTCATCAAAATACACTATTAGGAAAATGAGAAGGCAAATTTGATTGGGGGAACTTCTATAAAACATATATCTCACAAAGTGCTTGTATCCAGAATATATAATAGAATTATTAATATATCATAGTAATAAGAGCACAATAAAAAATGAGGAGAAATTTGAACACATCATCAAGGAAGATTTAGAAAATGATCAAGAAGGATATTGGAAAATGTGTTCTCAATATTTGGTTATTGTTGTTGTTGTTAGGTCCCATGGAGTTGATGTCCGACTCATAGTGACCTTACGTACAACAGGCGAAACACTATTGTCAGTGCTTCTCTGCCATTCATAGGGTTTTCAATGGTGGATATTTTGGGAGTGGGTTGCCAGATCCTTCTCCTAAGCCTATGGTATCTGATATTTCTAGGCAGTCTCCCATCCAAGTACTAATCAGGTCTGACTCTGCTTAGCTTCTGAGATCTGACAGGATCGGTCGCCACAGTACTATGGCTGCAGGCATTTGGTTATTAGTTGTTGTTAGGTGCCATTGAGTCGGTATCCAACTTATTGCGACCCTACACACAACAGGGGAAACACTATTGTCAGTGCTTCTCTGCTGTTCATAAGGTTTTCAATGGCAGATTGATTTTTGGGAGTGGGTTGCCAGGTCCTTCTCCCAAGTCTGTAGCACCTGGTGTTCCCAGCTGGTCTCCCATGCAAGTACTAACAAGGCCCAACCCTCCTTAGCTTCTGAGATTTGACAGGATCGGATGCCACAGTGCTACAACTGCAGACCTATCTGATTATTAAGAGAATATAAATTAAAACTACAATAATATGATCCAGTACTGTACAATTATAAAATGGCCCATTTCAGTTCAGCAAGGTCATATGACGAATTCTCACCAATGAGTTGGAAATGAAAGTGACCCATGTCACTTCTGATCGGAGACATTTAGTTATAAATGCAGAGATTCCAGAACTTTCTTTTCCTTCTGGTATGATGTCTTGTAAACTTTGAATTGGTGGCCTACTCGATTACTCAGCAGATCCCGGAATGACCAATGACATACAGGGCCTCCCTCTTCGATTTATAATGGGCATGAAGAAAAGTAAACTTTTTTTTTTTTTGCAGTACTTGGGGGTTAACCCAAGGCATTGTACATATTTTGTAAGCATTCCTCCACTGAACTACACCCCCAACCCATTTTTATTTTTTATCTTGAGACAGGGTCTTGCATTAAATTACTCAGGCTGTGTGGGAAGAAATTGTGAGGAAATTGACAAAAACCCCAAAACTGGGAAAATGGCTGTTGAAGATCTGGTTTGTAAATTAGACATCTAGGGAAAAATGAAAGTAACTTGGTTGGATGTTTGTACAAAACCCTTCACAAATCCTCGGAACCTGATTGGACAATTGGACTCAAAGCTGATTGGCTCAGGCCATTCTGTAGGCGAGCTATATAAGGAGCTGCACTGGGGCAGCTTGACCCTTTTCACTCCTTTTTCTTTCCTGGCCCATCAGCAAGGAACCAACTTCCCTTATTTTGCCTGGACCTTCAGTGAGGAAAGAACGCTCTCCTGCTGTGACCATCAACAAGGAAAGAACTCCCTCTCCACCGAGACCACCAACATGGAAGCATCTGCCCGTGAGACTGCATAAGAGCTGCTAGCATTTAAAGCTGCATGCTTTGGGTTTTCTAGCTGCCCTGATAAAAGGCAGAGAAATAAAGAGGTGTGTTTGTCCCCGCAAGGCAAAAGCACCCGAAGCTTTTCCTTTCTCCTTTCTCCCATCTCCGCCAGTGGCCTGAGGGCCTCAGGAGTCCTCGCCCCTCACCCAAGGGTCCTGAGTGAATTGTGTTTAATATCTATGTGCGCAGCACCGCCGCCTGTCCAAACATCTGGGCAGGACCAGGAGGCATGTGCCCCACAAGGCTGCTTCTGGTCTTGAACTTGAAATTCTCTTGCCTCTGTCATCTAAGTTGCTGGAGTTATAAGCATGTGCCAACACACCCAGCAAGTTTTGTTCTTTTAATCCACTGAGATTTTGGGGTTGTTAATGCAGATTAATCTAGCTTGATGTAATAGAATGCTTGTGAAAACTAACTGTGGCTGTCTACATTCCCTGGGTGGAATATTCAGATTCAGAGGGTTTTCTTTCTTTTTTTTTCTTTTTAAATCTATGCCACCAATGTTATTCTGCTACATTGTTGACGGATTGTATAATTATGACCTTACTCCCTTGAATAGTAATTTTTAATTGTAAGTATTGCCAATAGTCATGATTATACAACTTGAATATACCTGTATATCACAAAGCCAACATATTGACTATTGTGTAGACATATTCATATAAGGCCTAGGAAAATTTTGGGCTCAAATTCAGCCCTGATGAGGGCCTACCATGAAGAACAACTCACCCCCTCTCCTTTCTGCAAAAAAATTCATCATACATGTTACGTGTTCTGAGAGGATTACTTTACTAACTCAGAACTCAAATAATAATAAACTTCAAAGATGCCAATCTTTTACATAAGTTCAATTATAATATATTATTTTCTAAGATTACAATTTTTCTCTAAACAGTATGGTTCTATTTGATGCATTTTCTTTCTTTTCCCTTTAGTTTAGTCATCTTTCCTTAACATAGTAAGTGGTGAGAATAGTTACATCTTTCTAAATCCTTATCTTATTTGCAAAAATTAATTTAAGTAGGAGCAAGGGGATCTAACTTATTAGCTTGTGTACTTAGTATAAAAATTAAAATGGAATATTTAAAAGTATTAGCCTTTTTGTATGCTTCAGATGTTTGCCTGAAAAATTGTTTAAAAAATGGTTAAATTATCTGTAACAGCTGAGATTTCCACTTTGACTTGCCAAAATTTAGGGGAAAATGTTTTCCAGTGAAGCCAAGCTTCATATCATTAAAAAAAAAAAAACTTTCCCAGTAAAAAACTCTCATTACATTTATCATATGACTTAATGTGACAAAATGTAATTACATACAATTCCATTTCTTTTATTTATTCTACCATGTCACAATATATCACATTAAAATGATTTTTTGGAAGGAAACTCAGCTTTCTTTTTTTTTGGTGAAAAGCAGAGAAAGGAGATTTTGTCAATGTGCACATTGGAAATAGGAACAGGTGGCCCCAAGACCATATTTGGGAAACTTACATGAGCTTTGGATTTAAATAGAGGAAAAGTTAGGAGTAGGGGCAAGAAGTTTGCATAATTAAGGCATCCTGATCAGGTTATTTTCAGAAAACTGCCATCACTAGAGGAGTTTGTTTGCAATTTCTTGTTAAAAGAGATATTTATCAATTACAGCTTCCTAGGTGGATCCTAACTGGCTTAGAACAAGGGCTGGTGACTTCCAGATGACACTTGGTCTGCAATGGAAGCATCAACTCCTTAAGTCTTTTTGGTACTAACCAATAGTTATGTCACATCAGATTACTTCTGATCTAAGATTTTAGAATTTTGAAGCACCTTTTTCTTAACTTTAGAGCAAGCTAGGCAGAATTCTGTCACCAAGAAGATTGCAATATACTCCAAGATCTGCCAACCAGGAGTTTGTGTTATGTCTTGTCCTGTATATGAGGTGGGAAAGGGACAGTACAGGTCACATGGAGGGCAAAGTGACTATGTGCTTAGAATTCATGCTCACTCCAAGGCAATTTATGCAACCCCCTTGGTTCTTAGTCTCCACAACATTTTAGATAGATTAAAAATGTTTGTTTGAACAGAATCATGATGCAGTTCCTTCCAGGAGCATCTCTCCCTTTAATGTAAAAAATAATCGGTTCTAAAAAGTCTTGTGTAGCTACTATTTTAAACCACTTAAGTTTTAAAGTTAGTTGAAACTTTGGGGAATGACAAGGGGACGCTATTAATAATTGTACAAAAATAACATGCATAATCCTGGAATTTAAAAAGAAAAATTAGGACATTTTCTTCTTTAGTCTTAAAATAATTACAGAGGCACTTACACTTAATTTAACTGTGCATCCTGTTTTAATGTTTAGCATATACATATCTTTTTATAAGGACTGATTAAACTGTGTTTTAAACTAAAGCCAGAAATTGATTGGAGTTTTTCTATTACCTTTCTAATTTAATACTGAGTTGTTCTTGCTCTAAAACAAAACCAAACTCATAGGTAAGAATTACATATAAAAACTAAAAGGAATTGGAAATATGAATGCCTAGTGCTGGGCTTCATTTGTACCTTATGAGACAGGCACCAGTCCCCAACTTTAGTTTTCACTGTGTGGATAGTGAAAGAAGGCACATAGATGCCACAGAAGAAAAAAATAAGCAGAGACATTTTCAGAAATATTTTGTGTCCTATTTAGGAAATCCAGTACACAGTTCAAAAAGCAGAGAATTGTTGAAAAGAATTACTTTATCATAAGGCAAGATCTTTTTGTTTTGTTTTGTTCTGAGACAAATTCTGACTATGTAGTCCAGGCTGCCCTGAAAATCACAATCCTCCTGCTTTAGCCTCCCTAGTACTGGCATTACAGGGGTGTTCCACCATTTTACCTGGCTAAGATTGATTTTTGATTAACCAAGATCATGGTAGTAAAGAAGTTATGAATAACCAAGCCCATGGTTGGAATAAGACTAGCCAAATATGGCTTATAGTAGAATGTTTGTAAACTTTTTTGGTTAAAATGACATTCAATTTTTGAAAGCATGTTAAGTATGCTACAGATATTATCCATTCATATAAATAATAAACATATAATAACTAGGGATCATGAAAGATCATATAAATTCTTTGATAAAAATGGCTAAAAATCCATTGAGAATGTCTGTTATTATCAGTTTTTCCCATCTGACCTCTTTCTACCCCTTGTCTCTGTCTCTTCCTATCTCCATCTTTCTCTCTCTTCCTCTCCCTTTTGCAACACTTCCCCCCAGAATGAGAACAAAGTTGGACAGAGATTCAGAGAGATGTGTATGTCCCCCTTTCTCCCTGTCAGCTCTCTTCAGATGCCTCCAGATTTGCAATCCCCAACTTCACAGTCATAGTGTTTTCTGTGCTTCTGTGTAGCTAGTTCTATGATGTTTTTTTGTTCTTCAAAATGACAAGGAACTCCCATCGGTTGCTAGTCACCCCAGATTTCCACCTCTGCCAGATCCTCAAAAGTGCTTTAAGATGCCATGAAATTCAAATTTTACTATTCTCAATGCTCTTCTTTACCTTGTTCCAGCATCACCACATTCATATCTTTTAATGACCTCCTATTGATCAATGGGGGTTTGGGGTTAGCTCACTTGGTAGAGCACTGCTTAGCACTCTCTGAGGACCCAGGTTTGATCTCCAGAACCACAAAGATGGGAGAAGGATGTAGCAATCCACTCCTGAAGCAATCCTGAAACAATCAGCCATTGAAAACCCTATGAATAGCACTGAAGCAGTAACAATACTGTTTCACCTGTTGTGCATAGGGTCACTATGAGTTGTATACCAACTTGATGGCACCTAACAACAACAACACCAATAACAAAGATCAATGGGATTGGAGTTTAGCTCAGTTGGTAGAGTGTTTCTCTGCACTGAGGACCCAGGTTCCATCTGCAACACTGCGAACATGGGAGAAGGGCATGGCAATCCACTTTCAAAGCAATCCTGGAAGAATCAGCCATTGAAAACCCTATGAGGGTTGCTATGAGTCAGACATGACTCTATGGCACCTAACAACAACACAGATGAATGAAATCCTCCAGATCACAAAGTAAATGGCATAATGATGTGCAAGTGGAGTAGACATAGTCTATCATAGACTTCCCTCCTCTGTGGTAATATGGCCAGGTGTACATGGGTTGAGAACATCGCTGTGATGCAGAGCTCTCATCATCAGAGAGGATGGACTCTGAGAGCTTGGTCAAAGTATGCAGTAATGGCACTCTGTTGTGAATATGAACACCATCACTTAGAATCAAATGCTTTCAGATATGTTTTGTTGTATGTATTGCAAATCTATAATGGTTTCCATTTCCTACCCCCACCCGTATACTTACCACTCTGACATCCATCCACAGCACATTCCCCTCTCAATAGAAGAAATAGGGTTTCAAACTAATCCAGTTTCCTCTCCAGGGTGTCTGGGGTAAATGCCTTCCTTTTATAATTTCTCTATGACCCTACTTGAAGAATTATTCCCCCAAGGGAAGGGAGAGCTGCTCCCAGCACAGAAATCTGGTGGTGGTAGTTAATATTTAACTAAAAATTGAGGCTAATATCTTTAATTTCCTTGTTTGTCAACATTGAGAAACTTCCTTGCTTCTCTTTCGACTCTACAGCTTGCTGTAAACAGACCTCTTGCTTTTCTGGATCTAGCTTTTCTGGAGCAGTTGCTAAATGCAACTCTTTGGATGTACAGTCTACTCTGTTGACAGTTTATCTTTCCTAATTTTTTCTAATAGGTCTGACCTATTGACAGAAGATAAGTGCTTATAGGAGGAGAATTGAAAGGATGTTATCTCTTTTCTTGTGGTCCCAAGTCCATTAAGAAAGAAAAATAGCAAAATCAGATGAAAGCAAAGTAAAACCCAAAATGTGTTCTATCTCTAAATATGAATCTTACTTTGTTTAATTAAAAAACTCAATAGGGAGAGAAGTGTTAAAACAAGCAAATAATTAACACAAACAACCACAGACTCACATTCCTGATTCTCACTCTAGTGATTCAGAACAGCTTTTGGTGTCCTTCAGGTAAATGGCTTAAGTGCAGTTTCCTGGAGTTTAAACTGGGCTATTCTCTAAGCTGTAATTGAGAAAAATATGTGAAGTTATGTGTTAATCTTCTAGCTGCATAACCATATATAATACTATAAGTCGGATCATCTTGGCATAAAAATAGAAATTAATATTTATAGTGTAATTAAATGTAAGAGGGATAATCAACAGATGGATTTATTGTAGCCTTCCACTTTTAATGATTTTTTGTAAGTATCAATGAAAATAAGGAAACATTTTTACTGAAATAAGAACAACTTCAAATAAAATCATAGCATAGCAGGATGAAGAGTGTAGAAAGGACAGACTGGACAGAAGCTTAGAGGTGTTTGGGGAAAGATACAAGAAATGGAAGCCAAGACCATGCAAAGAATTAGTTTACATATAATTTCGAGCTGGATTGAAATAACAACTACTTACTGGTTATCTAATGGTCAATCAGACATTTTATATATTGTCATCCTTATTAATCACATCAGCTTTATATAATAGATATTTTCTATTTTTCTGTTTATGAATGAGAAGTTGAAATTCAGAGAGGGCACATAACCAAAGTGAGATGGGTAGTTGGTGGCAGAATTTGAGTCTAGCTCTCTCACTTCATGGCTCAAGGCCCATGTTTTCTACTTTCTCAAAAAAGACCAGGAGGTAAGGAGTTGGCATGCTAGGGGATTTCCAAGCTCCCTTCCAGTTCTGACTGTCCACTTAAAACTTTCATGTACATTTTCTATTATTTCTCAAGATTATTTAGTTAATAATTGCATCATGCAAAACTACAAGGGACAATATTAGACTCACTGATAGCATTTTAAAAGATGCCATCAAAGAACTAGAACTGTAAGAAAACTCAATTTCAAAGATAAATTAGTGTCATTTTTAGTATCAATAAATTTAGAATCTAAATATTAAAGAATTTTCAGTTTTCTAATGAGTTAGGTAAGTTATAGATAGATTTAAGAGTATTCCTTTTTATACTTGTATACTGTTTGTGGGAATGTAAATTAGTCAGCCATTAGGGAAAACAATATAGAAGTTCCTCAAAAAATTAAGATAAAACTACCATATGATTCAGCAATCCCATTCTTGGGAATATATTCAAAGGAAATGAAATCAGTATGGTGAAGACACATTTACACTCCTGTGTTTATTGCAGCACTATTCATAATAGCGAAGAAATGGAAACAAGTGTTCAACTAATGGATGGACAAAGAAAATACGCTGTCTGCCTATCTATCATCTGTCAATGTAATGGAGTATTATTTAGCCTTGAAAAGGAATTAAATCCTGTCATTTTTGGCAACATGAATGGAAGTAGAGATCATTATGTGAGGTGAAATTATACAGGAAGATAAAGATAAGTCTTTTAGGGTATCACTAATATATAGACTCTAAAAAAGTCAGTCTCACAGAAGTTGAGAACAGAATGGTGGTTACCAGAATGGTGGTTAGGGAGAGTAGGGGGCAGGAGGAATGAGAAAGGATTTATCAATGGCTACTAAGTTACAGTTTAGATAACAGCAAGAAGTTCTGACTGTTTAGCTAAGAGCAAGAAGAACACAGCAGGGTGAGGAAAGATAACAATATTGTTATATACTTTTTAAAAAGCCAAAACAAAGGGTTTGTATGCATTTACCATGGAGAAATGATAAATGTTTGAGGGGATAGATAATGTTTAGCTTGGTTTAAGCGCTGTATAATGTATACATGTATCAAAAGATCATGTTACCATATTAAAATATATAATCTTTGTTTTTATATATCACTTGAAGTAAATGTAATTTAAAAAGAATACTCCTTTAAAGTAACTTCAATGCTGTTTTCTTAAACTTGATAATCATTAAAAATTTTGCTGTGCATTTTGGGAACTGGCTTTATAGTTTTAAAATTTGAGAACCTAAATATTATTTTTCCATTTAAAACACATTTTTGCAGGCATGTGTAAGCACATGCTATTTTATTTAACTATCCCTTATACAAGCATTAATGGTAAGGGTGGACAAGGTGTAATATGAGTGCTTGTGGCCCAGGCAGGGTGCATTGTTAGCATAAATCTGGGCAGAAAATTGACACTGAACCCTGGAGAACTTGCCCAAGCTTCCTCTTTCTTAAGTAAAGTCTATGATTTTTAAACAACTGTTTTCTGCTTAATCTATCATTTTACCAAGAGCAGACCATGACACCCATGATTTATTGATCCATTTATTGTAGAGTTTTCATATTATACATTTCCCCCAAATATTCTAGACCCTGAATAATCTTCAGAAAATTAGCCTTAAAACTACTCTGAACAACAAGCATAATATAAAATGATGTGAAAAGAATATCATGTCGTTAGTTAACCACAGTCATCTGAAGAGCAATTATGTGTTTCATTTTTGTGACATTGTGTATGAGTATAAATACATTTATTTCACGCCATATATGTATATGCTAAAAAAAAAAGTCTGTTGCTGTGGACACTAGAGGGCTGGAGGATTATTACTCTTTTTACCACAAACTGGGTGTATGCTCCTAGGAAATTTAATGAAACTCTCTGAGCTTTAGGTTCTCATCCTGAGTTGCTTAAAAGTACCTGGGGTAGGGCCAGCACTAATCTCTGATCTTCCCTTTTCTTTTGTGCTTGTTAAATGCTGTGTATGTTTCCATTTCTCTGTTTTGTATATCCCTGATCTCTCCCCCACTCCACCTTTGCCTTCTGCCTTCTCCTCTGGCCAGAATCCAACCCATCATTTCTTTTAAGAAAGGAAATATTCCAGTGAGAAAGTTTAAGCTATATATGGATCAACAGAAGACTACAACTGAAATGGTTTCATTCAGTTATCAGATACTTATTGAGAAATTGTTTTATGCCCTACAACAGACTGCAGAAGTGACTGCCTCCCAAATATCATTTGTTCACAGGGTAGAATGGAAGACAGTGAACAAGATAATAGTAAGTTTATGCAGTTTCCTCAGTGGAGTTTTAATGAACATTAAGTATTTTTTTTGAAGTGATAGAAGAAGTATCTTCCAGATAGTCAAACAGAAATACTCAACTCTGCTCTAGATGTGCCATTACAGAAGAGCTTAGTCACAAAGTTGCTCCAAGCTCCAAAAGAAGATACGAAACATCTTCCTTCTTATCCCAAGAAGTCATATTACTGGGTAAAACTTGGAGGATTTTTACTTAGTAAGAGTATGAAAAAGGATATTGTGAGACTCTTAGGAGTTTCTGTCATACTTCTCAAATATTCCGATAAAATTGTAAAACTTTCCAACATTGTATCTACTAGGCTTGAACACATTAGATACCTTATCACTCATTGTCTTTATCTCTGAGGAAATGCCTCTGGGAACTTTTGGCCCCTCTCCATGAAGATGTTCTTGAGGCCAGCAGCATCCTGGAACTTTCTTCTGGAACTTACTTTGATAATATCTCGCGTGGGAGCTCTTATTTCCTAGGTTTTATGTATTCTTCTTTCTGGTTTCTAGTTCCTTGGTTAAGATCATTCTTCAATAGGTTTTTAAGAAAGAGTACTTAAAAGGTACATTTTAAAAGATTTGGCAACTATGAACATGTCTTTATTCTAGCTTCAAACTTAATAGTTTGTGCCTACTAAATTGAAGATTATTGTTACTCAGTTTTGGAGAGAAAGATTAGCCACTGAAATTGCACTCTAGGATTTTTAGAAGATGGAGACAACTGCATAACTTTACAATTTGACTAAAGTTCCCCATAAAACAAATGGAACAACTAGTATGGTAAAACAAATATAATGGAGAACATCTGCAACAAAAATGAAATTTGTATGGAATTGCAAAATTCCATGATTAGTTAAAACCATCTTGAATTAAAAGAACAAAGCTGGAGGCATTGATACATGACTTCAAAACATACTAGAAAGCTATAATAATCAGAACAGCATGGTACTGGCATAAAAACAGAAATGCATATAAATAGAAGAGAATAGAGAATTCAGAAATAAAACTATGCAATACAGCTAACTGATCTTTGACAATGGTGTCAACCATATACCATGGAGAAATGCAGACTTTTAAAATTTTAATTAAGTTTTAAATTAACATACAATACAATGAATTTCATTATGACATTTTCATACAACTGCATCACGCACTTTGCTCTTATTCACCCCCTCATTACATCCATGGTGCTCCTACCCCCTCCTGCTACTCCTCTACCCCCTCCAAATATATCTGCTTTAGGGGTTTAGCTCAGTTGGTAGAGTGCCACTCTGTACTTTTTGAGGCCCTGGGTTCAATCTCCAGCACCACAAATATGGGAGAAGGGCATAGCATCCCACTCCTGAAACAATCAACCCTTGAAAACCCTATGAGAGTCATTATGAGTCAGACCTGACTCGAAGGCAACTAACAACAACAATCATACTTTCCAATCTCATATAGATAGAGATAATAGATAGATATTAAAATAGAACTAGATTTTACATTTGACAGAAAGCTTGAAGTATTTGTCTTTCTGTGTCTGGCTTATTTCAATTAATATGATCTCCACTTTCTTCCATTTTGTTACAAATGACATCACTTCATTTGTTATGTCTGAGTAAAATTTCATTTTTTTGTACATAACACATTTTTGTTATCCATTCATCTATTGTTGGACATCTAGCCTATTAGTCAGTTTGCTCTACTGTGAGGACTTATGTGTTGCTGTGATGCAGAAAGCTATGTATGCTATGGGTATTACAGATACCAGTAGGGTCACCCATGGTGGACAGGTTTCAGCTGAGCTTCCAGACTAAGACAGACTAGGGAGTAGCACTTGGCAGGCCACTTCCCAAACAATTATCCACTGAAAACTCTATGAATAGCAGAGAAACACTGTCAGATATAATGCTGGAAAATGAGCCCCCCAGGTTGAAAGGCACTCAGAAGGCAACTGGGGAAGAGTTGCCTCCTCAAAGTAGAATCTGCCTTAATGATGGAAATGGAATAAAGCCCCAGGGGCCTCCAATTGCTGATGTGGCATGACTCAAAATGAGGAGGAACAACTGTACACATCCATTAATAGTTGGAATGTGGAATATACATAGTATAAATCTAGAAAAATTAGAAATCATCAAAAGGGAGATAGAGCACATAAACATCAACATTCTAAACATCAGTGAGCTAAAATGGACTGGCATGGGCCATTTTGAATCATATAATCATATGGGGTACTATGCTGGAAATGACAAACTGAAGAGAAATGGGGTTTCACTCATCATGAAAAAGTCCTCTTGATTTAAATCCGGTAGATCATATGTGTTAAGGAAGGTATCCATTTCTTCCATATTCTCCATTTTTGGGAAGTATGAGTTCTCAAAGTAATCCCTGATGATCCTCTGTATTTCATTGAAATTAAATTTAATGACCCCCTTTTCATCTCTAATTTTATTAATGTGGATTTTTGCTCTATTTCTTTTTGTTAGTTTGGCTAGGAATTTGTGGATCTTGTTTGTTTTTAAAGGACCAGTTCTTAGTTTTATTGATTGATTTGTTGTTCTTTTAGTTTCCATTTCATTAATTTCTACCTTGATATTTATTATTCCTTTCTACCAACTAATTTTGAGTTAGGTTTGTTCTTATATTTTCTAATGCCTTAAGGGGCATCATTGAGTTATTTATTTAGGTGAGCTTTGCCTGACTATTTTTTTTAATGTAAGCACTCACAGGTATGAACTTCTCTTGTATAACTGCCTTTGCTATATCCCAAAGGTTCCGGTAGGTTTTATTTTTATTTTCACTGATTCTAGGAATTGTTAAAATCCCCCCCTCCAAATTTCTTTGATGATATGTTGTTTAATGTCCATGCATATGCACCTAAAAATAACAAACAATAGTATCTCTCTCTTTCTCCTTCTCCCCCCACATACATATATATGTATCATATATATATATATATATATATATATATATATATATATGGAGAGAGAGAGAGAGTTTTCATAGTTTCTCTTGTTATTGATTTCTAGTTTTATTCCATTATGATCTGAAAAGATACAACTACTGAGTTCAATTTTTTTTTGCATTTGTTAACATTTACTTTGTGACCTAAAATGTAGTCTATTTTAGAAAATGTTCCACGTGCCTAGAAAAATGTGTATTCTGCAGCTGTTGGATGAAACATTCTGTGGATGTCTATGAGGTTCATTTGGTTTATGGTGATGTTTTATTCTGAGATTTCTTGAGTTTTTTGTTTGAATGATCTTTTGATGAAAATGGGATATTGAAATCATCCGTTATTATTGTATTTGGACCTATATGTCCCTTTATGTCCAGCAGTGTTTGTTTTATGAAATTTGTTACACCAAGGTTTGGTGCATATATATTTGCAATAGTTATATCTTCTTGATAGATTGTTCCATTTATTAATATATACTGACATTATTTGTATGTTCTGATTAATTTTAGGCTGACATGTACTTTGTCAGGTATCAATATAGCAACTCATGCTTTTTTTTTTTACTTCCCCATGTTTGGTAAACTGTTTTCCATCCTTTTGTTTTTAGTCTGTATGTGTCTTTGCTAGTGAAATGAGTTTCATGGAGACAACAAATAGTTGGATCTTTTTTTTTTAATGCAATTAAGTAGTCTATGTATTTTTACTGGTACATTAAGACCATTTATATTTAGGGTTATAATTGAGAGGAAATTGGTATTTTCTATACCTCTTTTTGTTTTTTCCTTATTGATTTGAGTAATGATTGTTGGGGCTTGGGTTTAGCTCAGTTGGTAGAGGATTTCTCTGCACTCTCTGAGGCCTTAGGTTCAATCCCTAGCACCATAAAAATGGGAGAAGGACCTGGTAGCCCACTCCTGAAACAATCTTGAAACAATCAGTCATTGAAAACCTTATGAGCTGCAGAGAGGCACTGACATAGTATTAGGCATGGCACAGTGTCAGGGAGTCATTTGTTTTGTTGTGCTAGGGTTACTATGAGTTGGATATGACTCAAGAGCACCTAACAATAACAACAATAACTACTGACCATATTAGAGGTTTTTGATTTACTAAGTTGTACATCTTTTCTTGCTCTTGTTTGTTCATGTGCTCTTCACATGGGATTTGTTCTTTCCTAAGTTTTTGTGTTTTTGTCTGTCTTGTTCCTCTACGTGTACGATTCCTTTAAGTATCTTCTGCCATGCTAACTTAGTGGTCTTGAACTGATTGAGTTTGTGCTTATCTTCAATTATCTTTTTTTCTCCACTGACTTTAAAGGATAACTTAGCTGTGTATAGTAATTTTGGTTGACAGTTTCTTATTTGGGGGGGCTTGAAAATGCAGTTCATGCTTTCCTGGATTTTAGGGTTACTACTGAGAGATGTCATGTTATTCTGATAGGTTCACCTTGTAAATCCTCCACACATCTGTCAGTTTGCCACATTGTGGGGGCTTGTGTGTTGTGATGAGGCTGAAAGCTATGCCACTGGTATCTCAGATGCTAGCAGGGTCACCCAGGTTTCAGTTGAGCTTCCACACTAAGACAGACTAGGGAGGAGGCACTGGTGAACCACTTCCCAAACAACTAGTCATTTAAAACCCTATGAATTGCAAAGAAACACTGTCAGATATAGTGCCAAAAAATGAGCCCCCCAGGTTGGAAGGCACTCAAAAGACTACTGGGGAAGAGTTGCCTCCTCCAAGTAGATGCTACCATGACGATGGAAATGGAGTAAAGCCCCAGGGACCTCCATTTGCTGATATGGCATGACACAAAATGAAGAGAAACAACTGTAAACATCCATTAATAATTGGAACATGGAATGTATGTAGTATGAAACTAGGCAAATTAGAAATCATTAAAAGAGAAATGGAGCACATAAACATTGACATTCTAGGCATCAGTGAGCTAAAATCGACCAGCATAGGCCATTTTGAGTCAGACAATCATATGGTCTACTATGCTGGGAATGACAAACTAAAGAGAAATGGGGTGGCATTCATCATCAAAAAAGACATTTCAAGATCTGTCCTGAAATACAATGTTGTCAGTGATAGAATAATATCCATACGCCTATAAGGAAGGCCAGTTAATATAACTATTATTCAAATTTATGCACCCACCACTAAGGCCACAAATGAAGAAAGGGAAGAATTCTATCAGCTTCTGCAATCTGAAATAGATCAAACGTGCAATCAAGACATACTGATAATCACTGGTGACTGGAATGCAAAGGTGGGAAACAAAGAAGAAGGCTCAGGAGTTGCAAAATATGGTCTTGGTGACAGAAACGAAGCTGGAGATCGCATGATAGAATTTTGTGAGACCAATGACATTTTCATTGCAAATACATTTTTTCAACAACACAAATGGAGACTATACACATGGACTTCACCAGATGGAACACACAGGAATCAAATTGACTACATATGTGGAAAGAGACGATGGAAAAGCTCTGTACAAAATGTCAAAACAAGAGCAGGTGCTGACTGTGGATCAGACCATCAACTTCTCATATGCAAGTTCAAACTGAAGCTGAAGAAAATCAGAACAAGTATACAAGAGCCACAATATGACCTTGAGTATACTGCACCTGAGTTCAGAGACCACCTCAAGAATAGGTTTAATTCATTAGACACAAATGATAGAGACCAGAGGAGTTGTGGCATGACATAAAAGATATCATTCAAGAAGGAAGCAAAAAGTTCTTAAGAAGTCAAGAAAAAAAGAAAAGACCAAATTATATGTCAAAAGAGACACTGGACCTTGCCCTCAAACGTCGAGCAGCTAAAGCAAAAGGAAGACATGAGGAAGTTAAGGAACTAAACAGAAGATTTCAGAAGGCAGCTCGAGAAG
>VMDO01026081.1:0-27223 GCA_007922755.1 Pedetes capensis | reverse complement strand
AAGTATTATCCATAATTTGTCATGATCCACACAATCAAAAGCCTTTGCATAGTCAATAAAACATAGATAGACATTTTTCTGATATTCTCTGCTTTCAGCTAATATCCACCTGACATCAGCAATGATGTCCCTGGTTCCCCGCCCTCTTCGGAATCCTGCTTCATTTTCTGGTAATTCCCTGTCTATATACTGCTGCAGTTGCTTCTGAATGATCTTTAATAGAATTTTGCTGGTGTGTGATATTAATGATATTGTCCGATAGTTTACACATTCAGTTGGATCCCCTTTTTGGGGAATAGACAAAAATATGGATCTCTTCCAGTCCAGTTGGCCAATTAGCTATTTTCCAAACCTGTTGGCATAAACATGTTAACACCTGCAGTGCTGCATCTGTTTGTTGAAACATCTCTATTGGTATCCCATCAATTCCTGGAGCCTTGTGTTTGGCCAGTTCTTTCAAGGCAGCTTCCACTTTGTCCTTCAACACCATTGGTTCCTCTTCATATGCAAACTCTTAGAATGGTTGGTCATCTACCAATTCTTTCTTGTATAATAACTCTGTATTCCTCCCATCTTCTTTTGATGTTTCCAGCATCATTTAATATTTTCCCTGTAGAATCTTTCACTACTGCCATTGGAGGCTTGAATTTTTTCTTCATTTCCTTAAGCTTGAGAAACACAGAGCGTGTTCTTCCCTTTTGGTTTTCTGCCTCCAGCTCCTTCCATATGTCATTATAATATTTGTTTTTGTCTTCTTGAGCTGCCTTCTGAAATCTTCTGTTTAGTTCCTTAACTTCATCATGTCTTCCTTTTACTCTAGCTGCTTGATGTTCAAGGACAAGTTCTACTCTTTATTTTGACATGTAATTTGGTCTTTTCTTTTTCTCTTGTCTTTTTAAGAACTTTTTGCTTCCTTCTTGAATGGTATCTTTTATGCCATGGCACAACTCTTCTGGTCTTCTATCATTTGTTTCTAATGCCTTAAACTTATTCTTGAGGTGGTCTCTGAACTCGGGTGGGATATACTCAAGGTCATACCGTGGCTCTTGTATACTTGTTCTAATTTTCTTCAGCTTCAGTTTGAACTTGCATATGAGAAGTTGATGGTCTGATCCACAGTCAACACCTGGTCTTGTATTGACATTTTTTATAGAGCTTTTCCATTGTCTCTTTCCACGTATGTTGTCAATTTGATTCCTGTATTTTCCATCTGGTGAAGTCTATGTGTATACTTCCATTTATGTTGTTGAAAAAATGTATTTGTAATGAAAAAGTCATTGGTCTGCCAAAATTCTATCATGTAATCTCCAGCTTCATTTCTGTCAGCAAGACCATATTTTCCAGCTAGTGAGCCTTCTTGTTTCCAACCTTTGCATTCCAGTCACCAGTCATTATGAGTATGTCTTGATTGCATGTTTGATCTATTTCAGATTGCAGAAGCTGATAGAAGTTTTCCCTTTCTTCGTTTGTGGGCTTAGTGGTGAGTGCATAAATTTGAATAATAGTCTTATTAACTGGCCTTCCTTGTAGGCGTATGGATATTATTCTATCACTGACAACATTGTATTTCATGACAGATCCTGAAATGTCTTTTTTGATGATGAATGCAACCCCATTTCTCTTTATCATTCCCAGCATAGTAAACCATATGATTGTCTGACTCAATATGGCCTATGTCGGTACATTTTAGCTCACTAATGCCTAGAATGTCAATGTTTATGCGTTCTTTTAACAATTCTCTTTTAACAATTTCTAATTTTCCTAGTGTCATACTATGTACATTCCATGTTCCAATTATTAATGGATGTTTACAGTTGTTTCTCCGCATCTTGAGTCATACCACATCAGCAAATGGAGGTCCCTGGGGCTTTACTTCAGTTCCATCATCAAAGTACACTGTACTTTGAGGAGGCAAATCTTCTCCAGTAGTCTTTTGAGTGCCTTCCCACCTGGGGGGCTCATTTTCAGGCACTATATCTGATAGTGTTTCTTTGCTATTCATAGGGTTTTCAATGGCTAGTTGTTTTGGGAGTGGCTCGCCAGGTCCTACTCCCTAATCTGTCTTAGTCTGGAAGCTCTGCTGAAAACCTGTCCACCATGGGTAACCTTGCTCATATCTGAGGTACCAGTGGCATAGCTCTCAACCTAATCACAACACACAAGCCCCCACAGTGCAGCAAACTGACAGACATGTGGGGGATCTACACGATACAGAAAGGAAGTTCTCTTCAACAGATGGTATTGGACAAACTAGACAGGGACATCATTACTGATGTCAGATGGATCTTAGCTAAAAGTAGAGAATATCTGAAAGATGTCTACGTTTTATCGAGTATGCAAAGGCATTTGACTTTGTGGATCATAACAAATTATGGATAACCCTGTGAAGAATGGGAGTACCAGAGCCCCTAATTGTACTCATGAGGATTCTCTACATAGATGAGGAGGGAGTTGTTCTAACAAGGAAACACAGCACGGTTTCAAAATCGAGAAAGGTGTGCATCAAGGCTATATCCTTTTACCACCTCTCTTTAAATTCTATGCTGAGCAAATAATCAGAGAAGCCGGACTTTATGAAGAAGAATGCAGCATCAGGATTGGAGGAAGACTCATTAACAGCCTAAATTATGCAGATGACAACTCTGCTTGCTGAAAGTGAAGATTTTAAACATTTACTGATGAAGATCAAAGAATATAGCCTTCAGTATGGATTGTGACTCAACACCAACAAAATAAAAATCCTTACAGCTGGGTCAGTATGTGACTTCAGAATGAATGGAGAAAAGATTGAGGTTGTCTATGATTTTGCTTTACCTGGTTCTACAATCAACACCCATGGAAGCAGCAGTCAAGAAATCAAAAGACTCATTGCTTTGGGAAAAGCTGTGGCAAAAGATCTCTTGAAAGTATTGGAAAGTAAAGATGTTACATTGAAGACAAAGATGGGTCTGACTCATGCCATGTTACTTTCAATTGCCTCATATGGGTGTGATATCTGAACATTGAACAAAAGAAACAGGAGAAGAATTGATGCTTTTGAATTATGGTGCTGGAAACAAATATTGAATATACTATGGACTGCCAAAAGAACCCACAGATGTGTCCTAGAAGAAGTACAACCAGAGTGCTCCTTGGAAGCAAGGATGGCTAGACTGCATCTCACTTATTTTGGGCATGTAGTCAGAAGGGACTAATCCCTGGAGAAGGACATCATGTTTAGGAGAGTGGTATGTCAACAAAAAAAGAGGAAAAGCCTCCACTAGATGGATTGACAGAGTATCTGCAACAATGAGTGTACATATTAATAAGATCATGTGCCTAGCACAGAATCATGGAGTGTTTTGTTCTGTTGTACATAAGATTGCTATGAGTCAGGCCCAACTCAACAGCACCCAACAACAGACATGCAAAAAAATGTAATTAGTGTCATTTTGCACTACGTACAAAAATCAAATCAACTCAAAAGTGATGGAAAACTTAAACATAAGACTTGAAACCGTCAAACTTCTAGGGGAAAAAACACGTGAGAAAAGCTTCATGTCATTAATCTTAAAATGACTTTTTGTAAATGACACCAAAGACATGGGCAAGAAAAAACAGACAAAGGGATCTACACCAAACTACAAAGCTTCTATAAAACAAAGGAAACAACAAAGTGAAAAGGCAACCTACAAAAGAGGTTAAAATACTTGTAATCCATATACAGTATTAGAGAAAGGGATTCATTTCTAAAATATATTTTTTAAAAATTCTACAACTCAAAGGCAAAAAGAACTAATGTTCTGATTAAAATATGGGCTAAAGACTTGACTAGGTATTTCTCCAAAGATATACAAATAACCAGTAGGTGTATGAAATGATAGGGAACATTATATTAATAGAGTACGGAATGGTAGAGTCAGAGGTAAAGAGATCACTGCTACAAGGGTCTTGGATTCTGAAACTCTCCCTCTCCAGGAGGAATAGATATCTGGCTATGTTACATTCTCTAAGAAGAGCTGCAGGCCAGAACAATAGGAGCTAAACAGTGCCCTAGTTACATCCAGTAGCTGTGTTTTAGATAAGTATCTGCTGGGAACCACACTGGAGCTTCCAAATTTGATCTGACAGAAAAAGTGTGAAAGTGAATAAAATCATTCTATCCATCCTGGGTATTAGGAAACGTTTATCCTGAATCATGTGGCCTATTCAAAGCTGAAGTAAAATAAACGGAAAGGAGAAGGAAAAGCATCTATGAAAATAAATTGCAATTAAAGGAAAAGGAGGATTGATTTGAAGATTCTGAAGAAAAGCCTGTTTCAAAAACAGTTTTTTAACCAAAAATAAATCCTCAAGTGTTTGATATTCTACTTCATCACTGAATTATGATGCATGTGAAGGTTAAGTTAATTTAAACAAGCATGATGCATACCTTTAGGGGCAGAAGCTTTGATATTTTGTGGTTGTCATTGTTCATTATAGCAAAAGAAATCACTATATAGAAGTTACAAATGTATTTGGAGTTGCAACAAACTACTTAACTTCAATCAGACAACTTTATTCAATTGTTTAGGCTCATGATTAGTCTCTTATTTCAGAACACAGCTCTCCCTCCTTTAATGATGTTAATTTACTATCATTGTGCCATAGGTGAAAAGTACAAAAAAAAAACCATTAATTTTAGTGGACCCTATTAGATGTGATATCTCTAACAAACCCAAATAATTTTCACAAATAGGAGAAAACATTAATTGAAAAAGTTAATATAAATAATGGAAAGTACATGAATACTATATATATACAATTTGATTATATGTATATATATATATATATATGCACTGCCTAGAGAGGCAGTTCGCCCCAGGGCCTATCTAGGCTCCTTTGGAGGACTAAGGCTTGTTCCCCAGGCAGTCACCTTTGCCCTACATCCTGGAAATCAGGGTCGTCAAGCTCCCCAAAGTGGCTCTGGCATCTATTCCCTTGCCTCTGGCCCCTTGACACTGATTGGCTGTTTCCAAACCCCAGAATGGCTCCTGATTGGACCATTCTGGAACCACCCCTGATTGGCTACTTCTACAAAACCAAGTTTGAATATCCTCTCTGATTGGCTGAAACCCATATGAGGTAACTGCCTCTGACTGGTCCCCAGCAAGCCCCAGAAGAGTATATAAGGGCGGTACACAGAGCAGTCTGGGTCCATTCCATAGACCGGGACAGACAAGGAAGAAATAAAGAGCTGTTGGAGCAGAGCACTTGGAGTCTTCATTGGGAAGAAAGGAAGCAAGGAGCCGCCCTGGGCAGAAGCCTCTGAGCCTGCCTTTCTCAAGGCTTCTCAGAGCAGCCGTGGGCATAAGCCTCCTTTCCGGGCAGCACGGCTTCTGGGTGCCCAGCTCCCCCTCACCAGAAGACAGGTCTTTGGCTGCTGGTCCCTGCTCACGGCCAGAGCCAGTCCAGTGGCAGGGTGATACCCCACATATATTTTATATATATATATATATATATATATATATATATATATATATTTTTTTTTTTTTTTTTTTTTCCTAAAGATCATTGGGTCAAGTTTGTGTCTACCTGAAGCTATGATGATAAATGTGTCATAAACTATTTTGACAAATATAGTGTTGAGAAAATGTTAAATGAGTGGCAAACAAACATAAAGCTACTAGAAAATAGATGTCTAAGTGCTAAAATACTTCTTCCAAAGACATTCCCTTGCTTAGAACAACTTGCTATATCCCTGACATCAAAGGACTGAAATCCCGGAACATAGGCAGCTATTAGTCTAAGACTTCCTACTATTCCAGCCACATTCACCACTTCCTACTTAATACTTACTTCCTACTTAATACTATATATTCTAGTATGATATTAGTATGGGCTTGGGTTTAGCTCAATTGGCAGAGTGCTGCTCTGCACTAAGGCCCTGGGTTCAATTCCCAGCACCTCAATGAGACAAAGTCCTGACAGCCCTCTCCCAGTACAATCCTGAAACAATATGCCATTGAAACCCCTATAAATAGGAGAGAAGTACTGACATACTGCTGAGCATGGCACAGTGTTAGGAAGTGTTTCCTTCTGTTGTACATAGGGTTTCTATGAGTCGGACCCAACTCGATGGCATCTAACAACAACTAAATCTATACAATTCAGTCTTATGTTGATCTTAAATCTTCCCATTCTCTGGTCTTGTTTTCCTCTATCTTCATTTGCAATGAGTCTTCCTTTTGCTTACTCTGCTCCCATCATTCTGAGTTCCTTTTTGTCCTTCCAATATTTCAAGTATGCTCCATTTCAAAATCTTTGCAATGGCTGTTCTCTTCTGAGAACATAATTTCCTCCATGTCTTAGTATAGCTCACCCTTCACTTCTTTGTCTTGATCAGTAGAATACAGCTCCATGAAAATAAATAAACCACCTGCTTCTGTGCGTGCTCTGTCCCTTGTCATGGCACTTAGTACTCAATAAATTGTTGAACAAATGAATATTCTTTTGTTGTAAATTAAGCAAAAGAACAGTCATTGTCTTAGAACCAGGGTGCAACTTAAATTTGTATTTATTGTTTGGTTTATCTGGTTTATTTGGTGTTGAGGACAGCCACCTTGAATAGCGATGCACAGAAGATGTTAAACAAGTCAAAATAAGTAAGTAAAGAGCTTCAAAAATATACAAACCAGAGAAATAAGATAAGTCATTTACAAATATTTTCCCATATTCTTATCAACATTTTTTTTCAGTAAAAGAGGGTTGAACCCAGGACCTCATACAGGTTAGGTAGATGCTCTACCACTGATCTTCACCCCAACTCCCTTTTTATTTTTAAGACAGGTCTCACTAAGTTGTGCAGGATATTTCTGTCCTCAAACTTGGATTCCTTCTGCCTCATCCTCCTAGGTTGCTGGGATTACAGTTGTGCACCACAACTCCCCAGTTATTTTTTTTAATCTCTTAGTCTAAGAATTTCTTCTACTGCACTAATTCTTACAAAATTAACTTACAGAGAGACCTATATACAATTATATTTCTCTAATTGGGTAATCTCTTTAAAATATAAAATTTAAAGCTATCTTTGGGAAGTCTGCTTTTTAAAATATTCATTTAAGTTTTTTATATAATATTTTATGTTAATGATATAGATCCAGGTGATCATAAATAAGCTACAAAACAGCTATACAACTATATCATATCCCTGTATTCCTTATTCATGTATTTTCTTATTTTATTCTCACAGGCACAATGAATCAGCAATGACAACCATCACTCTCTATTTCACAAAGAAACTGAAGCTTAGGAACATTGTGTAATTTACTAAATTAGAGAATGAGCCAGGCATAAGGAAATATGTACATGACTTCTGAGCCACTGTTTGTCATTCTATTCTGAAATACATTCCTTAAATAGTACGTAGAAAAATCAGTAATGTTTCCAGCAAAAGAATCATAAAACTTGAAGACAGAGGATAATAATCATATCTTCATCAGGAAATCCATTTTAGCTAATCAGTCTCTGTGCCCATAGCCCTATCTCCAGCAGTTTTAAAAAGCAATCCCCTGCAATTGCTTGTATGCTCTGTATTTCATACAGCATAAGAGGAAATACCAGTAACTCTAGGCATGCATCACACATTTGAAATTGCAGAGCTCAATATGAGTCTCCAGGTACCTATAATAGAAATGAGTTAGGAGAAAAATCATTGAATAGAAACAAAGTGAAACACAATCTTTCCTCATTTTGTGAAATTGTTTTCTTTTTACAAGTATAATGGCCTCTAATATAGGATGCTCCTACAAACTACTTATAATTCCATCAGGTTTCAATTTTACAGCAAGACAGATTTAAATTTTACAGAATATTCATTCATTTCAGTCACTCTGGTTCACAGATATTATATTCCATTTTTTATTTAAACATGGAAATTACCAACACTGTCAATAAGAAAGAATGTAAGCCAGACATCTTAAAAATATTTTATTGTGTAGAGTATCAATTTTAAACTTTAGTATATATGTCTGATAGTAATTTTTGCCCTATATTTTCCAAAGTAAAACTAAGTCATATTAATTTTAATGACTTATTCAGAAGTTTTATAACCAAAAAGGTAACTAAGCAATGCCTGCTATATTAATTAATATACTTGCTATTTAGATACGATGCATAACATGTTTTAGCTGCTCTACATTAGCACACTGTATTCTAAACATTGCCAAGCTGGCACAGAACTGTCAGGTATGTAGTGCAAGATTTTGTCTTTGGGGATCAGATAGGAGTTTCAATGCTCTTTTTTAATTAAAAAACGTTTTTTTGAGGTTTTGTTTCTTAATCCCTCTAAGATACATAGTAAATCAGCCATCTTTTTCTTGGTATAGGATTAAACCCAGAGTCTGCCACATACTAGGCAAGTGTTCTACTACTGAACTACATCTCCAATCCTTTCCTTCTTCTTTATATTTAAGAATTTTTGAGACAAAGTACCACTATGTAGCCTGGACTATTCTTGAACTCACCATCATCCTGGATTAGCCTTCCGAGTGCTAGGATTACAGGCATGCAGCACCACCACCATCTACATAGTGAATCAAACAAGAAAGGTAACTGTGGGAGGTAACGATCCAAGGAAAGGCAGGCAGTCTCGTCACCAGCTCAGATGCATATAGTACACAGCCCAGCAATTCTCAAGCAAGGATGAGTAGTCCTGAGTGAGGAAAGGTCCTCTCAGACATTTTAACTATGAATAAAAGGGTGATTAGCTTCTGGAGCTCATGACTGATAAAATTAAGCCAGACACTCTTTTATGAAGTTGGACAGAAAGTTTTAAGCTATTCTTGTTGTTAGGTGCCATAGAGTCGGTATCCAGCTCATAGTGACCCTGCATACAACAAGCAAAACACTATTGTCAGTGCTTCTTTGCTGTTCATAGGGTTTGCTGTTCATGGCAGATTGATTTTTGGGAGTGGGTTACCAGGTCCTTCTCCCAAGCCTACAGCACCTAGTGTTCCCAGGCAGTCTCTCATCCAAGTACTAACCAGGCCAGACCCTGCTTAGCTTCCGAGATCTGATGGGATCAGATGCCACAGCACTATGGCTGCAGGCTAGGCTATTCTTCTTGTTGTTGTTGTTGTTAGGTGCCATCGAGTCGGTATCCAACTCATAGCGACCCTCTGTACAACAGGGGAAACACTATTGTCAGTGCTTCTCCGCTGTTCATAGGGTTTCCAATGGCAGATTCATTTTTGGGAGGGGGTTGCCAGGTCCTTCTCCCAAGCCTACAGCTTCTGGTGTTCCCAGGCGGTCTCCCATCCAGGTACTAACCAGGCCCGACCCTGCTTAGCTTCCAAGATCTGACGGGATCGGATGCCACAGGGCTACAGCTGCAGGCAGGCTATTCTTAGACTACTAATAAATAGAACTTCTTAAACCTCTCTGGGCAATTTTGCCTTGGCCATTTCATGCTCTATGAAGATAAACATAAATTGACTCATAGAAACATTTATGTAATTAAATTGTCATTTTTAACAAATACCTGAAAATATCAATATTACACTTGATAGATACTTAAAAACATTACCTTTTATTTAAAGTGTGCAATGATGACTTCCCAAGAGGCTTCAGTGTTTATCTACCTTTCTTTCAGAAATTGTATGTAATATTTATAAAATATTGATAATTATATTCTACCTAATTACTAGATAGGTACTAGGTTTTCATTTAAGTGTTGATCATTTCCATGAGCTACATATTTACATATGGAACTTTTAAGCAAGATCTCTAATTGGATGTCTGTTATGATTTGGATCTTAAAATATGCCCCAAAGGCCCACATGTTGTAGGGTTCACTGCCAGAATGTGGTATTATCAAGAGGTAGATCTTTAAGAGGTGAGGCCTAGTGGAAGGAAGTTAGGTCATTGGGAGCATACCTTTGAATGGGATATTAATCAAAACTTGGCAGTCACTTTATATAATTAAGTTTTATGCAAATAATTCTAATGAAAATTCAACCAAACACAGAGATCGATAACAAAATGATAATATTAAGGAACTTCAGTGCCCCTCTTTCAATAATGGGATGAATAATCCTGTAAGGAATTACTGGACTTGAAATACACTTTATACTAAATGTATAAACATTTCATGTGGTAATAGATAAATATACATTTTTTTCTTAAGCATACATTGAACAGTCTCCAGGATAAATCATACATTGGCCCCAAAAAGAAGTCTTAAATTTAATAAAATTAAAATCATCTGAAGTATCTTTTTCTACCACAATGGTATTAAACTAGAAATAGGGTGGATTTTGGCAAATTCACAAATATGTGCAAAATGGAAAATATACTCCTAAAAAGATCAATGAATCAAATAAAGAGAACTGAAAATTACCTTGAGAAACAAAAATGGAAACAACATATCAAACTTATAGAACATAACAAAAGTAGTTCAATGGGGAAGTTTATATCAAAAAAAGAAAATCCAAATAAACTACTTAATGTTATTCCTCAAGAAAGTAGTAAAAGAACTAAATCCAAAGTTAGTATGATAAAGAATGATAAAGATCTGAGCAAAATTAAACAAACTTGAGACTAGAAAAACACAAAAGATGAAACTAAGATTTAGATTTTCTTGAAAAGATAAATGAAATCAATAAGCCATTAGCTAAACTAAAGGAAAATGGAAAGATGATAAATTAGAAATTAAAGGGACATAACTGATTACACAGAAATACAAAAAGTCAGACAACACTACTATAAAGAATTATAGGAAAACAGATTGGATAACCTAGAAGAAATGCATAATATCCTAGAAATATGCAATTGAGCAAGATTGAATCATGAAGATTCAAAAAATGTGAACAGAGCAATAACTGCTAACAAGATGAATCAGTAATAAAAAGCATCCCATTAAAGTAACGTCCAAGACCTGATGGTTTCATTGCCAACTTCTAGTAATTCAACTACTGCCAAATTCTAGTAATTCAACTACTGCAAATATATCCAGTTCAACTACTCCAAATACATTCTAAACTCTTCCAAAATATTAGAATACTTCCCAACTTATGAAGCCAGAATTATCTTTATATCAATGCCAGATAAGAACTTACAAGAAAATCCCAAGACAATAGCTCTGATATACAATGACTACAAAAAATTAACAGATTCCAGCAAGATGAATTCAACTGCACATGGAAAAGATTTATGATGAGCAAATGTTTACACCTGGGATGCAAGTGTGGTTCAATATACACAAATCAATAAATACGATACAGCACATTAACAGAATCTACTAGCTTTCCATCGCTGTGACAAAATACATGAAACAACTTAAAAGAGAAAAGATTTATTTTGGTTCATGGTTTCAGAGGTTTCAATCCATAGTCACATGGGTCTGTATTTCTAGGCCTGTGGTGAAGTTGGAGAGCTCATTCAGCTATGAACTTATGAATGGACTCAGCCATATATACAGTTAGTGCCTTCATGATATGATCACCTCTCACACCACCAGCTGGTGAGCAAGGCTTCAACATAGGAGCCTTTTGGGGGCACTTCATATCCAAACCATAGCACACATATTAACATAATCAATGAAATCAATCTGATTTTCTAAATAGTTGTAGAAAAGGCCTTGACAAAATTGAACATACTTTCATGATTAAAAATTGAACTTAGGTACAAAAAGAATGCACCTCAACACAATAAAGTCCATAGACAACAAGCCTGCTGCTTACATAGTACTCAGTTGTGAATACTTGAAAGCTTTTCCTCTAAGATTGGGAACAAGACAATGATGCCCACATTCACCACTACTATTCACATAATACTAGGATACTTAGCCAGAGCAATTAAATAGAAAAAAAAAGGTATCCAAATATTAAAAGGATTTAAACTGTCTAAGCACACGATGTATGGATATAAGACACCCTAAGGACTTCATGCAAATCTTTTAGAATAAATTCAGTAAAGCTACAGGATACAAAAATCAACATATGAAAATTAGTGTTTCTATACACTAATTTACCTAAAATTTCTATTTGCAATAGCTACAAAAATATTTAGAAAAAATATGATATGTATGTTGTTGTTAGGCGCCATTAAGTCGGTATCCAACTCATAGTGACCCTACATACAACAGGCAAAACATTATTTCAGGCTCCTCTGCTATTTATAGGGTTTTCAATGGCTGAGTGTTTTTTGGGAGTGGGTTTCCAGGTCCTTCTCCCAAACCTACAGCACCTAGTGTTCCCAGGTGGTCTCCCATCCAAGTACTAACCAGACCTGACCCTGCTTAGCTTCTGAGATCTGACTGGATCGGATGCCACAGTGGTATGGCTGCAGGCATGTAATATATATGCATATGTGTGTGTGCACACATGTGTGTGTATAACGTGTACATACACATATATACACATATATAAACATATAGACATATATAGACATATATCCACACATACTAAGGAGGTGAAAGACTTACACACTAAAACTATAAAGCATTACTGAAAGAAAGTAAAGATACAAACACATGAAAAGTTGCCTCATATTCACAAATTACAAGTATTATCATTGTTAAAATCTTCCATTCCATTCAAATTGTCAGATTCAATTCCCACCAGATGCAATTTCCACCAAAATTCCAATGACATATGTCACAGAAATAGAAAAAAAAACCTAAAATTCCTATGGAACCACAAAAGATCCTAAATAGACCAAATAATCTTGAATAAAATAAACAAAACTGGAGACACCACACTACCTGATACCAAAATCAGCTATAAACTACAGCAATAAAAATAGCATGTTGCCTATATATAGACCATAAAGAAATGGACCAAATAGAGAACTCAGAAAGAAATCCGTGCACTTGTGGTCAAGTGTCTTCACAAAAAGGGGGAAAAGATAAATCTGGCTTAATCTGGCTGGACCAACTGAATTTGCACATACAGAAAAGTAAGATTAGACACTTATCTCATACCACCTACAAAAATCAACTCAAAATACAATTAAGACTGAAACATAAAATCTGAAATTGAAAGGTGACTCCAAGAAGCATAAGGAAAATACTCCATAACATTGATATTTTTATATTACCTCAAAAGCAAAAGTACACAAATAGAATGATATCAAACTGCAAACCTATGAAATAGGAGAAAACATCAGAAACCATAGATCTGATACATATCCCAAATTCATAAGGAACTAAAAAAATACTAAGAATAAAACAATTTAAAAATAGGCAATGGATATGAATAGACACTTCATGAAAAGACAAAGAGCTAAGAGGTATATGAAAAATATTTAATATCACTAATAATCTGGGACATGCAAATTGAAATCACAAGTATTGGTGAGAATGTAGAGAACAGAGAACCCTTGTATACTATTGATGGGAATGTAATTAATGTAATTATTATGGAAAACAATATGGGGAATCGTGAAAAAAATTAATAGAGCTACCATATGATCCAGAAATCCCACTATGTGGTATACATCTAAAGGATGTGAAATTAGTATATGTATATCACAAAGATATCTACATTTCCGTATCCATTGTAGTATGATTTACAGTAGCCAAGATACAGAATCAACCTAAGTGTCCTTCAATGAATGAAGAAAGTGTGGTATACACAAAAATACTATTCAGCTTTAAAAAAGAAAGAAATCCTGTCCAGTCACTGTGGAAATCAATATGGAGATATCCTAAAAAACTGAAAATAGATCTACCGTATGACCCAGCTATAACACTACTGGGAATTTACCCAAAGGAAGATGGGTCATCATACCACTGAGACACCTGCGTCTCCATGTTCAATGCTGCACTTTTCACAATAGCAAGGATATGGAATCAATCAAAGTGCCCTTCAACAGAAGAATGGATACAAAAACTATGGTACATATACACAATGGAATATTACTCAGCAATCAAGAAAAATGAAACAAGGTCATTCACAGCAAAATGGATGGAATTAGAGAAATTTTACGAACACAAGCTCAGAAAGAGAAGCAACATATGTTCTCAATCATATGTGGTAGCTGAATCAAAATTATAAGGAAAAATCTTATTCAAAGGTTGGATCAAAATAAAATGGAAAAATAAAAGCTACGAATGGTGTCAATATAAATGGTCTAGAAAATGCATGTAATTGTTCTGACAAGATAAAAACAAAGTCCACTACAGGAAAAGTTTCTATCTTAAACAGAACTGGAACCCAAGGACATATAGAAAAATATTACCAAGTAAATGATAGAGAAGACTTAGATGGGGAGGGTGTGTAGGGGGAAGCATACAAGAGGGTAAGGGGGCACCTATATGAATAATGCACATCAAAATGCATATATGGAAATGCCACAATAAAAAGCATTTCAGAATGAATCACATTAAGGTGTACATTAAAAATTTCCAATAAAAAAATTGAAAAAAAAAAGCTTATAATGTAGCCAGATGTGATAGCACACACCTATAATTCCAGCTCTCAGAAGACTGAGGCAGGAGGGTCACAAGTTTAAGGCCATCTGTTCTACATAATGAAACCCTGTCTCAAAAAATAAACCACTTTGCAGCCTAAATAAATAAATAAATAAATAAATAAATAAATAAATAAAATTAAAAAAAAAGAAAGAAATCCTGTCATTTGCAACAATGTGGATAAACGTGGAGAACATTTCTAAGTGAACTAAACAAGACAGAGTAAGACAAATATAACATGGTCCCCCTTACAAACAGAATTTAAAAAGTTACACTCAAAGAGGAAAGAGGCCAGGTGCAGTGATGCATGCCAGGAACCCCAGTGACTCTGGAGGTGGAGGCAGGAAGATTGCAAGTTTGAGGCCAGGCAGCCAGCATGGCATAATAAGGCCCTGTCTCAAGATTGGAAAAAAAAAAATTTAAAGAGGCTTGAGGGCAGCTCAGAGGTAGAGCACTTGCAAAGTATGTGTGTGAGGCCATGGGTTCAGACCACCAGTACTAAAAAAATAAAAATAAAAATAAAATTACACTCAAAGAAACAGAGTAAACAGAGGCGGAGGATTAGAGTAAATGCACACACAATTCCAGTTAGACCAAAAAAAATCGAAGAGTTCTATGTACCACACAATGGCTGCCGTAAATAACAATGTTTTTTATACTTCAAAACAGGAAAGAGATTTTGTTCTCTCATCACAAAAAATGACAAGTTTTGAGGTGATGTATATGTTAATTAGTTTGATTTAAATACAAATGAGAATACTATTATGTTTCTATTATTCCAGGCCCTTTCATTCAATTGATTTTTATAAAATGCTTTGGGTCTGGCTTTGAATTGACAATCGTATATGGAAATGTAGACCACAATATTTGTCTGACCAAGATATTTTAAAAGAACCACCATTATAAAAGGGGCTAGGGTTTAGCTCAGTTGATAGAGTGCTGCTCTGTGCTCTCTGAGACCCGGGGTTCTTTCCCCAGCACTGCCACATCCACTCCTGATGCACTTTCGAAACAATCAACCATTGACAATCCTGTGAATATCAGAGATGCACTGACACAGTGCCAGGCATGGCACAGCGCAGGAAGTGTTTTCTTCTGTTGTACATAGGTGCTGCTGAGTTAATCCAACTCATAGTGACCCTAACAACAACAACAACAACAACCAGAACTGTTATAAAACTATGTATGTGTATATCTATGTATCTCTCATTAAATGTTAATTTCAAAAATATGTCATTAGATTGATTTTAATTTATAATTCCCCAAAATGTAGGTTCAAATTATCCTTAGGTTTGTACTCTACATTTAATACATAAAGCTATCTCTACAACTTAAAGACACAATTCTTTTGGGGATGATTCTACATAAATATAATACTCTCTAAAATGTTCATATCCCTTCAAACTTCTTTTCTTCTGCATAAGTTTTATCCTTTCTGGATCTTCCAATTAACAATGAGGGACAAGTTTTGAATTTTTCTTTGTATACTCTGAATGGCTAGATTTCTGTAATTATTAAATTATTCTTATAATATGACCAGTGTTACAAAGTTTGATCTTATGTACACCTCCCTACTTTAAATTTATAAGCATGACTACCAAAAATGACACTTGAACAGCAACATTGATAATATTTCTAGATATTTATATGTAAGAGGTTATCTGAGGGAAATGGACATGTCATTTATAGGATTAGCCACAAGCTCACTTTTAATAGAATCTGTCTATTGTCCTTTTACATCACAAGTCAGTTTATAATTACAGTACCCTATTAACAAGAGGTTTTGCTTTAGCATTATTTAAAATAAAATGCTTCTAACTGGCATCCTGGGAACGTTTTGTTCTGAGTGGTCATATCTTTGACATATTTAGTATGGATAAAGACAGCCTGAAGTGACCTCAGAAAGTGTAATTTAAATATAAATTACTTTAAACTTTAGTAAGAATCATAATTTCAAATCTATATGCATAAATATAACAAATGCATAATGGAGCTATTGTTACAGATACTGTAATATCCCTACTTGGGCAGTAACATGCTGCTGTTTATGGATATATCAGCAATGATTTTCATATTATTTTATTGGTAAATTGAGTTTTTAATTAAATCTCATGTGTTTTATTAGAAGATAATCCAGTAACAAAGGACTTTTGTAAGATAAAACATATTAGTCCCACTTTATTATTCTTTTGTAGTTCTATTTTATTTATTATTTATTATTTATTTAATCAATTTGTCTTCAGTGATGAATCCTAACATCTAAAGAAAAATCACAATCAATTCTTCAAAAAGACTTCTAAAAATCAAAACAGAAGGGAGCACTCTAAAAACCAAAACAGAAGGGAGCATTCCCTAACTCATATTATGAGGTCAGAATTACCATCATATAAATGTCTGACAGTCACCATAAACTATAGTGTTTTATATATATGTGTGTGTGTGTGTGTGTGTGTGTGTGTGCACGTGTGCGTGTGCGCGTGTGTGTACATATATACGTGTATATGTATATATAATGAATATAGACTCAAAATTCTCTAAATACTATCAAATTGAACCTTACAACATAAAAGATTATACATCATCAGAAAATGGTACTTATCCAGTAATGCAAGGTTCTACTATCATAAATTCAATTAACATGATACACTTTATTAATAAAATAATTAAATGCATAGTCATTTTTGTACATACAGAAAAAGCCTTTGACAAAAATCAACACATCATCAACACTCAACCAATTAGCAGTAGAAGGAAACTTACCTACCTTACATGGCATATCCAATACAATTTAAATAAGCAAACTGTTGAAATCATATTTATTAGTGTAACACTAGTGATTTCCTGCTAAGATGGAGAGAAAGACAAGGATATCTGCTCATGTTGTTTTCATTTAACTGTAATTCTTGGAGGTTATATTCAGGACAATTAGGCAATAAAATAAAATAAATGTATACTGGGAAGAAATAAGCCATATCTGCAGAAGATATGATCTTGTTTATGAAAATCCTAAGGAATCCACTAAATGCACTATTAGAGCAAATAAATAAGTTCAGAAAAGTTGCAAAATACAAGACCAGTATATAAAAATTTATATTTCTATACAAAACCAATGAATAATATGAAAATAAAATTAGGAAAACAATGAACACACAATAAAGACAAGGGTTTAGCAAAACACTGTAAAATATATGCCCTGAAAACTACAAAACATTATTTTAAGAACTTAGAAGATATACAAACAGCCAATAAGCAAATGGGAAGATTCTCAACATTACTAGCCGTCAGAGAAAGCACATTAAAAACAAAAGATATCACTGAACCACCACCAGTATGGTTATAATAAAAAGATAATAACTAGTGTTTGTGAGGATGTGAAGAAATTCGTACCTTCATGTACTATTAATGGGGATGTAAAGCAGTTTAGGTGCTTTAGAAAACAATGTGGCAATTCCTGAAAAGATTGAAGAGAGTTACAATATTATTTAGCAATACTACTTCCAGGTATATAAACAGAAGAGTGAAAACATACACAAAAACTATTCATAATAGTCAAATGTATAAACAAACATCCATCAACTAATGAATGGATACAAAGATATGTCTATAAAATTGAATATTTGGCATTTAATAGAAATTAAGTACCAACACTTGCTACAACATGGATGCGACATTATGCTAAGTGAAAAAAAAAAAAACAGGTACAAAAGACCACATACTAAATGGTTCTGGAGCCTGGTGTGATGGTGCTCGTCTGCAGCTCCAGCACTCAGAAGGTAGAGACAGGAGGATCTTGAGTTCAAAGGTGACCTGGGCTACATAGCAAGACTCTGACTCAAACTGCACACATAAAGAAATAAAACTAAGTGATGTTATATACATCAAATATGCAGAATAGACAAAAATGTACAGACAAAAAGTAGAATAGTGGGTACTTAGGGTTGTGAAATTTTTTATGAAATAGAAAATTGGTAACAGGTATAGAATCTCTTTTTAGGATGGTGAAAATGTTTTATAAAATTGTCTTAATGGTTGCACAACTTTGTAAACATACTAAAAAGGCATTTTTAAAACCCTAAAATACTTTAGAAATGTATTAGTGATAAGCTAAGGAAAAAAGTGTATTGCATATTTAAGTTTAGCCTTTGTTTTCAACTATATATAAAGGTACAATTTTATGAAAACTGCTACTCCTTTTTCATATAAGAAAAATGATTATTGTCATTTGCTAATGTTACCATTTCAAGAATCATTAAGCTGAATTGTTGCAATTCTTCAAAATAAACATTCTAAGTTGATTATTGTCCTTTAATTTCTATACAGAATGGATTTTTCCTAATGTAATTGAGTTGATTTCCTGCTCTTCATAGGTAAATGGCAGTACATAAAGAACACATAATGCTGATTTTCCAGTATTCTCTTGGTTTTGGTACAAAGCTAAATGATCTAAATAATTTTCACTGGATTTGTTCAAATGATTTTTTCTTTACTACTTTGTGCCTCCTCTAAGTGACATGCAAACCTCTGCTTGGAAACTAAATGACAAAATGAGCAATATGGTCAAATGTGGTGTGAATGTAAACCCAGATTTAAATATTACATCTGATATATAGTGCAAATACCATGTTTTGTACAAAAGCTACAAAACAGCAGATGTTTCAATATTACAAGTTTTTTTTTAATTCCCATGCATGAAACTCATAGGAGTATGGAATTATCCCAAATTGTGTGCTAGGATCCCCAAGATTGAAAAGCAACTGTGTCTACAGTATTGGTTAACATTTTAAGATTCCAGGAGCTCTCGGCCTTCTGGAGTCTCCTGAGCCCTAAATATCCACTTACAGAGATTAATTCAGACCAGGTTCTGGGATATATGCATTCTTTATACAACAGCTCTCATGATCAGCTTTCCTAGACCCTGGAGAGCAACAGATATGCTTAATACTCAATATTTTAGGCATGTTCTAGGATTTTTTCAGTTAATTGTTGGAACACAGATTAAGCTAAATACCTTTAGAGGATAGCTTTTAAAATATAGTGAGACCTTGGAAAACAGACATTTTTCCATATATCGCATGAACTAAGTTCAACTTTCCTCACATGTCCGTCAGCTTGTCATGCTGTGGGGACTTGCATGCTATTTTGATGTTGAAAGCTACGGCACCAGTATTTCAGATACCAGCCAGCTTCCAGATTAAGATAGACTAGGAGAGAGGACCTAGCAGCCCACTCCCAAAACAATTAGCCATTGAAAAATCCCATAAATGGCAGAGAAGCACTGTCAAATATAGTGCTGGAAAATGAGCTCCTCGGGCAAGAAAGTATTCAAGAAACAACTGAGGTAGAGTTTCTTCCTCAAAGTAGAGTTGATTTTAATGATGGGAATGCAGTAAAGCCACTGAGACCTCCATTTCCTGATGTAGGACAACTCAAAATAAACAGCATAGTAACTGCAACAAAGGGCTCAAACAAAATAATCTTGTGTATGACAAAGTATCAGGTAGTGTTTCATTCTATTGTACATAGGGTCACTATGAGTCAGACCTGAATCAAGGGCCCCTAACAAGTTCAATTTATTCTTTCCCTCACAGATAAATGGCTTTTTGTGATACATGAACTATTCAGCCATATTTGGTAATGCTATTTTTTTGTGGTCACAGAAATGAAACAATGGGTACATATAATTTCAATTATTAGCAAAAATATTTTAACCCTTAAATACCAACTCCTCTGAAAAATAGTCAGTGCTTTGGTGTCTAGAATCTCACCTTTTCTATCTAACTAGAAGTACAAACTGGATTCAGAAAAGGATGTGGTACTAGAGACATTGCTGATGTGAGATGGATACTATTCAAAAGCAGAAAATACCAGAAAGATATCTACCTATTTTTTGGGGGGACTATGCAAAGGTATTTGACTGAGGGATCATAACAAATTATGGATGACATTATGAAGAGTGGAAATACCAGAGTACATAGTTGTACTCATGAGGAGTTTATACATGGTCTGGGAGGCAGTTGTTCAAATAGAACAAGGAAACATTGCCTGGTTTAAAGTCAAGAAAGTTGTATATCAAGGCTATATTCTTTCACAGTACCTCTTCAATCTCAATGCTGCACAAATAATCTGAGAAACAAGACTTCATGAAGAAGAATGTGGCATCAGGATTGGAGGAAAACTCATTAACAACTTGTGTTATGCAGATGACAAAACTCTTAAACTGAAGAAAATTTGAAACATTTACTGATGAAGATCAAAGAACACAGTCTTCAGTATGGATAGTGCCTCAATATCAACAAAACAAAACTCCTTACAAATAGGTCAGTAAGAAACTTCATAATAAATGGAGAAAAGATTGAGGTTGAAGATTTTGCTTTACTTGGTTCTAAATCAAGAGCTACAGAAGCAGCAGCAGTCAATAAACCAAAAGATGCGTTGTATTGGGGAAAAAGCTCTTCTAAATGACCTCTTTAAAGTGCTGAAAAGATGTCACATTGAAGACAAAAGTGCACCTGTCTCATACTATGGTATTTTCAGTCACTTCATACAGTTGTAAAAGCTGGACTTTGAATATGGAGACAGAAGAAGAATTGATGCTTTTGAATTATGGTGCTAGAGCTGAATATTGAATATACCATAAACTGCCAAAAGACCCAACAGATCTGCCCTAGAAGGAGTGTAACCAGGGTGCTCCTTGGAAGCACAGATGGCTAGACTGCATCTAACATATTTTGGACATGTAGTCAGGAGGGGCCAATCCCTGGAGAAGGACATGTTTAGGAGGGTGGTAGGTCAACAAAAAAAAGGAAAACCCTCAACTACATGGATTGACACAGTGGCTACATCAATGGGCTTAAGCATATAAAAGATCATGTGCCTGGCATAGAAACGGGGTGTGTTTAGTTCTGTTGTACATAGAGTAGCTATGAGTCACCTATGACTCAAAGGCACCAAACAACAACAGACATAAATATTTAGAGAATATCTCATTGTACCAAAAGAATGCTCTATTCTGGTTGCAGCGCATAAACTTCAGCCTCACCTTTAAAAGTTATTTCCAAATAAATGTTTTTACTTAGATAAATAAAACACAACTCATAACTTCAAAAAGAGGATCAGAGCAACTTATAAAAACCAGCATTAAGGGTAAAATTTTTACATCTTATTTTTAACATCTGACAATTATTTGCCTTATATTCACAATAGGTTAGAATTAAAGCAGGGTTGAAAATCATGTGTATTTCTTGTTTGTGTATTTATATACTCAAATAGCAAGTACAATGGCTGCAATAGACTTATAAGGCACAAATAATGAAACAAAAATTAATCTTACTTAAGACAGCTGATACCCCTATGTGTACATTCACTGAATCATTCATTTATTCAACAAATGTCCATTGACTGCCTATCAGGCACTATGCTGCAAAGTGAAAACAGTGATGAAAAAAAAAATCAGATGCAGTCTCTGCTTTTGAGGCACTTATACTAACGGAGGAGGAAGGTTAACACAAGTAACTACACCATAAATGTAATATTCACAGTTGAAATATTTTCAGTTTCCTCCACCATATTTCTTAGTATTGACAGGAGCCTAGGACAGAGGCCTGACTCAGGGGAATGAGGGAGAGTCTGAACAAATTAGCTCCAACCACTTGCCTTAGAAATCAAATGGATACATAATGGTGGAAAGTCAGGAAAATAATAAATCCACACTGAGGAGATGGAAGTGATGAGGAATCTCAATCCTGTATTTAAGGCTACTAAAGTAAGCTTGGCCTACAGCCATAGCCCTGTGGCATCTGATCCCGTCAGATCTAGGAAGCTAAGCAGGGTCAGGCCTGGTTAGTACTTAGATGGGAGACCACCTGTGAACACCAGGCGCTGTAGGCTTGGAAGATAGACCTGGCAATCCAGTCCCAAAAATCAATCTGCCATTGAAAACCCTATGAATAGCAGAGAAGCACTGATGATAGTGTTTCGCCTGTTGTAAGCAGGGTTGCTGTGAGTCGGATACCGACTTGATGCACCTAACAACCACAACAACAACAACATGAGCCTTAGTATTAAATATTGGAAGAATCAGAGCAAGGGGTGAGAGGTATGAATCATGAAGAAATAACTACTGAGAATGAAGAAAATGAGTGCAAAGCACATTCACTCACAAAAATATTTATGGAGATCCAGTTCTGCCCAAGTGACATGAAACAAAGTAAAAATAAGGAAAGTTCTTTTCACTCAAGTAGTTTACAGTATAAAAACTAATGGAGATAGAAAAGGTATTCTCCATTATATCCGTAGAAGAAATATGGAAGTTTGGAGGAAGAGAGTTAACAACATCTAAAGCTACTTTTGTCAGAATAGATTGTTATGGTAGCAAAGACCACCAAAACTGCAGTGCTGTAGCATTATGAATACTTATTTCTCATTCAGGAGCTAATTTGAAACTCTAGGCATCCTTATGGTACCTCTTTTTTTTTTAAGTAATGCTTCAGGGATCACTTAAGCAGCAAAAAATAAAAAATAAAAAGATCAGTCATGACCATATACCCCTACAGCCGTTTAATTGGGTATAGAAAGTCAGATAGCTTTACCTAAGATCCACATGTAATCCTTCTATATGTCAAGGAATAGGACAAGATATGGAATATACCAGTAATATTTACCAAACCATAAGTTCTAGTTATATTCCTAAGTCATCCCTTCTGTATATCCTAACATCTAAATATCCTAGACCAGTTTGTCAATCCTGACATATCAATTTAGAAGCCTTAAAAATTGTTAGTGTTCAGGACCATGACAAGATAATCTGGTTTAGTTTGTCTTAGAATCATTTACCTGGAGAATACTACTGAATTCATGTTTATTTTCTTTTAGATGGATTTGAGTATTCATAGCATATTTTCATTCACTTGGTTTATAATGACAATCTGTTTATCTCTGGATTGTGTTACAAATAATAGTTGAAGCAGTACACAGAGCTCCTTTATGTAATTAGAATAAAATGTTTTTTGACACAGCGTCTCACTGTGTATCCCACAAAATTTCAACCTCCCTGTCTCAGCCTCTAGAGTGTTATAATTATTGGTGTGGACCATCATACTCAGCTACTAAAAATGTTAATAGCAAAAACAAAAGAAAAACTTCATCCATATTATTTCATAAATTGACTTTAAGATTAGATTTCCTTCTAGTCACTTCTTATATTTATTTCCTCAATGATGTTAGTAAAATGGTGTTCTTTTGCTGCTCACCTATTGACCCATGCATCAGATACAGCTACAGGTAAATGTTCTTATTAATTATATCTTTCAATATACTGCCATTTCATATTTAAACAGCAAGTTTAACCTTATGATTGCCATTTAAGATATTTTAATTATGATCATTTTCTTTAGAAATATTGTTTTAGATTTGCCATCAATTGCCTTAACATTAGAAGCACAACACAAAAAAATAACTGTTGTATTAAATTCTTAGAATTTTATATTGTCATAGCTTCCATTTTAAGTATAGATTTAACTTTCTCATGCAAAAAGCAGAGCTGAGTTACTCAGTTGCCCCTTCCTTGTCTCCTATTTTTTCAGTGTGGTCAGTCCAGTTATCTGCCTCACACACCTGCCTCCTGGTAACCACAATCCAAGCTTCTTGACTGATCCCTTGACCCATACACCCCTCATGGACTGCCTGGATATGCTGCAGTCACCTCCTCTCTGACACATTACTTCACAGAATCATATCATCTTTCTCCAAAACCCACCAATTAGGACTCTCTGCAGAAAACCTACCTCTGTAGCACCCATGAAAGCCTGAGTCTATATACCCTCCCCTTCTTCCTCTCCCCCTGTGCATATCCTGAATGGCTCCTCAGTTCCTATTGGCTCTGCAAAGTGTGTCCTCCTCTTTTAGATTTGTAATAATTAAACCGCATCTGTCATTTCATATTTTGTTGTGTTTTCTCCTCTGTGTCTCACCTGACTAAATTAACTTCTTTCTTAGCTAGCACTCTTCTGGAGACTATTTTGTTTGGAAAAAAGAAAAATTGGACACATGTCAGAGAACCACAAAGATGTATGCTAGTATAAATAAGTGGCTTGTGAAAGGAACACTTGGTTATAAGGTCAGAGACTAAGACATTAGGTCATCTACTAGAATGAAAAAATATTCCTTGAAAGACACATTGTAAATATCCACAAGCATATCCCTTGGATTCTCAGTCAGGCCAGGACTAGAATTTATAGCCACTTCCATGAGAGAGATCTCAAAACAAAACTGCAACAACAGCTTTTGTGAAAATGCAGTGAATTTTAAGGGGGCCAGTGTGTGACCTACCTAAGATCTGTCCCTTAACTTCATGATGTGATCTCATAGATCCCATCATTAAAGAGTGATACCATTTTAACAATCGTTCTGTAACTGTTAAAATGCATATACCCATGGACAGGACACAACCCTTAAGCTGTAATAGCTATGAGCCTTTGTATGAGGATTAATTTGTTGACTGTCACTTTAAAAATTGTGATGCAATCTCCATTGTCTCTTGTCAGAAAAAGTAAAGTTTAACAAGGGAGTGAGACTCTGGGAGGGATAAAGAACTAAATGTTTTTGTCAAGAGAGAGCATCATGATGACATCATGAAGTCAAGAAGCCTGAGGCACCAGAGTCTCCATGAAAACCCTAGAGAAGAGAAAAATGCAGAAACATATGGCTGGAAATGGCCATAGAATGTAGAGATTGAAAATATAAAGTAAAAATTTGCCTTTCAGTTTTGTTTACTTTTAAGTTCTCCTTAAGATAGTGCTTCTACTTAAGTGTGGAAAAATGACCAAACATTCTGCTTCCTGTATAAAGATGCCACCATGAGAAAACCAGTGGGGTGCAAAGAAATGAGCAGATGTGAGTTACACAGACTCAGATTTAGCTCAGTTGGTAGAGAACAGCTCTGCTATCTCTAAGGTCCCAGGTTTGATTCTCAGCACCACAAAAATGGGAGAAGGATGTGGCAATCCATGCCCAAGGCAATCCCGAAACAATCAGCCATTGAAACCCCTACGAGAGTCACTATGAGTTGGACATGACTCAAAGGCACCTAACAGGAACAACAGCAGGGTCAAATATTGTAGCTCGGATATTAAAGGCTTCTGTGAACTTTGGAAAACTGCTACCACTTCCTTATTCCTCATCTGAAAAGTCAGAGAATTGAATGTAAAGCAATTCCAACATAATTGTTGCTGTTGTTGTTGTTGTTGTTGGGTGCCATCAAATCTTGTCTGACTCATAGTGACCCTTATAGGGTTTTCCATGGCTGACTATTTCAGGGCCCTATTTTAGTTGTTATTATAAAGGACAAGATATATATTTAAATTAAAAAACACCATTCTTAATGTGTAAAATGAAGAGATGGCATGAACTTTAAGGATACTTCTTTCATGCTGCTATGGATGACATTCTATGCCATATGTTCAGGATAGACTTCACTTAAATTTGGACTCCAAAAAAAAATAATAATAATCAAAATACAAGAGCTACATTGCCTATTTTCTGCATGTTTGGTCACCATTCTGCATTTGAGAAACATATTTTATATCTTTCTTTCTTCCATGAAGAATCAACTTAACTAAAACTAATATGTTCTCTAAAAGCATTGGGAAACCTTTGGAGATGGGCCAAGTGCTTCAACAATTTTAGTTCAAGATATATGTGAAACCTGTTTCATCAGTGATTCATCACAATAGCTCTGTAATATAGCATTATCCAGAATCCAGATAATAGAGGAATATTAGCTCACTGCTATGTTAGGGGCTTCCAGAAGAAATGCAGGTTGTAGTTTTCTCAGAGCCTTAGAACTTAACTTATTGGTAACAGGATTCTATTGTTCCTATGTTTATCTGGGGGCTGAGGTTTAGCTCATTTAGTAGATTGCTTGCTCTGCACACTCTGAGGCTCTGGGTTTGATCGCTAGCACCACAAAAACACGAGAGAAGGACCTGGCAGCCCACTCCTGAAACAAGCTTGAAACAATCAGCCATTGAAAACCCTATGAACAGCAGAGAAACTCTGACACAGTGCCAGGCAGGGCACAATGTTGGAGAGTGTTTGGTTCTGGTGTACATAGGATCACTATGAGTTGGACCTAGCTTGATGGTACCTAACAACAACGTTTATTTTCATGCTGGGGTTTACTGCAGTTGGGAGAATGCTTGCTCTCAGGCCCTGGGTTCGATCTCCAACACTACAAAAAATGGGAAAAGGACCTAGCAGCTCATTCCTGAAACAATGAGCAATAGAAAACCCTAAGAATAGCTGAGAAGCACTGACATAGTGTTGGGCATGCCATAGTGTCCACGAGTGTCTCATTATGTTGTACCTAAGGTCACTTTAGGGAGTAGGACCTGGCGAGCCACTCATGAAACAACTAGGCATTGAAAACCCTATGGATAGCAAAGAAACACTGTCAGACATAGTGCCGGAAAATGAGGCCCCCAGGTTGGAAGGTACTCAAAAGACTACTGGGGAAGAGTTGCCTCCACCAAGTAGAGTCTACCGTGATGAAGGAAATGGAGTAAAACCCCAGGGTGCTCAACTTGATGATGAGGCAGGACTCAAAATGAGGAGAAACAACTGTAAACATCCATTAATAATTGGAACATGGAATGTACGTAGTATGAATCTAGGCAAATTAGAAATTGTTAAAAGAGAAATGGATCACATAAACATTGACATTCTAGGCATCAGTGAGCTAAAATGGACCGGCATAGGCCATTTTGAGTCAGACAATCATATGGTCTACTATGCTGG
>VMDO01026080.1:0-27259 GCA_007922755.1 Pedetes capensis | reverse complement strand
GCCCTCTGCAGACCTCTGGTCTGAGTTCCACACCCTACCATGCTGCAGGAGAGGCCCCACCGAGGCAGTTCCCACAGGACACCTGGGAACGCATGGCTCTGAGTGCAGGGTGTGGGGAGTGGCTAGGCTTTCTTAAGACATATGTCGGCCCCTTGTGTGTTCTGTCTGGGTCCAGCTGGGTTTCCATCTCTGGCTAATAAATCGACAGAAGCACAGATGGTGTGGGTCTAACTTTGGCCCTTCTTTGGGCTTAGAACAAGGCAGCAACGATTAGCGAGTTTCTTGCAGCTGAAGCATTTGCTTGCCTGACCCCAAGTTTGGGTAAAATTGTGAGGTTGCTTCGTGTTGGCCACAGGACAAGCTAGGGCTACCACAGACAGCTATGATGACATGGCGCATGAAAACAAGCCTGAGGGCGAGATGCCGGACTCCTGGGGCTGAGCAAGTGTGGTGGGGTCAGGGGTCAGTCTAGGCTGGAGGCCATTTTGTCAGTGGGGCAGTGGGGAAGGCTGAGTGTGTGCCCTCCCACCCACAGAGAGACTCCAGGCGGCCCTTCGATAGAACAGTGTGTTGGCCCATTGGTGCACTTAAAGCCAAAAACTCAATGAGGAGATGAAAGAAGGAAGACAAGTTATTCTGTGAACCAAGCAAGGGCACCAGGGATGACTCCCAAGCGGTATCTCTCCAAAAAGCAAGCAAAGGAACTTTATTGGGGGGAATCACGCACATTCCTACTGGAGAGACTTGTCATCTCTTGTACAGGTGGGCGCATTCCTGTGCCTGCACGATTCGAGGTCATGTATCTTCATACATCAAATGGCTAAAAACGGCAGTGGGGAACGCCTCTGAGGTGGAAAATTTAGCATTATGAGATCATAACAAGCAAAGTTTAGGTGACCCACAAGAGGGGCTGGACAACTTTGTGGCCTGTTTAAACGGGTTCCTTGTGGATTTCTCTGGAGGGCGTTACCTGAAACAAAGATATAACTAGAAGGGGTGTTAGCAGATGTCCTGGGAGGCAGCAGCTTCTTCCCCGATAAGCACAGGTGCTCAACACTAAAAGTCCCTGCTCAGCAGCTCACAGCCCCACTGCAGAGCACGGCGGAGGAGGTGGAGATGCGGGGGAGCCTTTCCGTCTACTACCTTTCCAGCTCCTCAGTTTTCTCCCAAGGTGCAAAACCCAGAAACAGGCCTGCATCGGGCAGCTTTGCATTGCCATAACAAAATGCCTGAGGAAATCAGCTTAAAAGGAGGAAACACTGGTTTTGGCACATGCTGGGTTTCAAAGGTTCTATGGGTGGTCACTTGGCCCTATTGTTTCTGGGCCTGTGGTGAGCAGAACCTCATGGCAGAGAGCACAAGGTGGATCAGACTGCCCATCTGGTGACAGCCAGGAAGCAAAAGAGAAAGGGGGGAAGGGAGGGAGGGAGGGAGGGAGAAAGGGAGAGGGGGGAGAGGGAGGAGGAGGCAGCAGCTGCCCTGGGCAGGGAGGGAGGGAGTGGGGAAGGGGTCTGGAATAAGACCCACCCTTCCAGGACTTGGCCCCCAGTGACCTACTTCCTCCCAATAGGTCCCGCTGCCTCAAGTTTTCACCAGCCCCCCAAATATCCCATGAAGTTATGAACGCATAAGTGGATTAATCCAATATGAGGTTGGAGGCCTCATGATCCAGTCACCTCCCAAAGGCCTCACCTCTCAACACGGCTGCCTTGGGGACCTACCCTTCAACACGGGTGTGAAGTTTGGGGGGACATTTAAGATCCAAAACATAACAATGCTCCAGCTGGTCCCAGGCTGAGCTGCCTCCAGGTGCCCGGGGAAGAGGCTATAGGATTCCCCAAGACCACCACCTTGCCCCGGGGTACTCACAGCCTCTGGAACAGCCTCCCAGTGCTGCTTCCCATGCTTGGATTTTGACAAGGGCAACTGAGACAAGCAGGGGCACTGAGGAAGTGGCATTTTAGAAAAGGTTTAGGGCAGGAGGGCTACCCCCTAAAAGGAAGTAGCTAAAATTAGGAGAACGGGGCTGAGCCCCAAGGAGGCCTCTCTCACCCTGAGGCCCTGGCTCTGGCCACAGGGCTCCGGGTAGACCAGGCACAAAGCCTGGAAACTTCCTGTCTCTCCTGTTTGCCTCCTGTGCTCCAGGCTGCTGTGAGCAAGGCAAACGGTGGCGGGAGACCTAATCCTAACGCAGAGGGGAAGCAGAAGAAATGGGACAGGGAATCCACCTGCCTGCACCATGAAGGACACAATACATTGCTTCCCTGCCGCTGAGGCCAATGCCACCAACTTGATGGCTTGAGACCACACACACTGGTTACCTCACAGGGCTGAAAGGCAGGCATCTGGCCGGGGTCTCCCTGGGCGAAGGTCCAGGCCGCTGTGGGGCTGGTTCCCACTGGAGGCTCTAGTGGAGACTGGTTGCTGCCTGTTCCAGCTTCTAGAGGCCACTTGCAGCCCAGCACTGGTGGACTCTCCCCCATCAGGAAAGCCAGCACCTGGCTCTGACTCTTCTGCCTCCTTCCTCTGCCCATAAGGACCATTGTGATGGTGCAAGGTCCACCTGGACACGCCAGGCTGCCCCAGCACCACTAGGTCCGCTGGCCAGCAGCCCTCATTCCACCTGCCACCTGAATTCTCCTTTGCTATGAAGGTGACCCATACAGAGGTTTTCAGAATTAGGACGTGGATGTGTTTGGGAGGCTGTCATTCTGCCTTCTCCAGCCACACAGGCCAGGGCGTCAGGCCACATGGGGCCCGTCCATGAGCCTCACCGTCTTGGCAGGGGAGAGATGGAGCCAGCCGACTCCCCTCCAGGGCTGTGGCTTGGTCCTGCTGCGTCAGTGGGCCAGGCTGAGGCCTGGAAAGCTGCTACTATCAAGACTGGGAACAGCCAGGCTCGGTGGCACACGCTTGTAATCCCAGCGTCTCAGGAGGCAGAGGCAGGAGGATCGCAAGTTCGAGGCCAAGGGCTGTCTGCGTAATTTGGCAAGACCCTGTCTCAAAAAAGTAAACAAAAAGTGGGCTGGGAGTGCAGCTCAGTGGTCCAGCACTTGCAAAGCATGCAAGCACAAAGCCCTGGGTTCAACCTCCAGTACTGCAAAAAAAAAAAGAAAAAAAAAAGAAAAAACGATTGGGAACAAAAGTTACCTCCACAGGCCACTGCCTTCCCAGACAGCTGCCTGAGCCACTCTGCCTTGTCCCTCCTGGGGCCTGGTTCTCAGCTTGGAAACCCCAGGGAAACTAGGGTGGGGTTTGGGCTTCACGGGGAACTTCCTCCCCATCCCATCCCACTGCAGCTCTGCCAACACCAGGGGCCGCTTTATGGGGCCTGAGGGAAAGGGGAGCCCCCTGGCCACCTGCCTGGCTAACCCTCCCCCTCCCATCTGGAGGCCTGCGGCCCCTTGGAGTTGACCTTTAGATGCTGATTCCATCCTGCCTGGCTGTGCACTTCACCTCTGTGAGCCTCAGTTTCCTCTTTCGCACACTGGGCAGGACAATTACCTGTCTCCCGGAGCTTACAGGTAGATTGTTGTTGTTGTTATTGTTGTTAGGTGCCGTTGAGTCCAACTCATAGCGACGTACAACAGGCGAAACACTATTGTCAGTGTTTCTCTGCTATTCATAGGGTTTTCAATGGCAGATTGATTTTTGGGAGTGGGTTGCCGGGTCCATCTCCCAAGCCTACAGCACCTGGTGTTCCCAGGTGGTCTCCCATCCAAGTACTAGCCAGGCCTGACCCTGCTTAGCTTCTGAGATCTGACAGGATCAGATGTCACAGGGCTACGGCTACAGGTCTTATAGGTAGATTGTTGTTGTTGTTAGGTGCCGTCAAGTTGTGTCCGACTCATAGCGACCCTTATAGGGTTTTTAATGGCTGATTGTTTCAGGATTGCCTTGGGAGTGGGTTGCCATGTCCTTCTCCCATTTTTGTGGTGCTGGGAATCGAACTCAGGACCTCAGAGACCGCAGAGCAGTGCTCTACCAACTGAGCTAAATCCCAGCCCTCTCATTCTTACAGGTAGATTAGGGGTGATAAATTAAGAAGTTCTTGGCGGCACAGTGGTTGCATGCAGTAAATGCTGAATAAATGACAATTGTGATACAGCCCCCTCAAGGCCTCCTCAGGCAACTGCTAAGGAGACACACCCCTAAGTCCCACATTCTAACAGGGACAAAGACCTTTAGTGCCAGAGGCCAGGTTCGGGGTTAGGGATGAGGACTGTCCTGTGCAGGCTCTGGCCCAGGTGGGAAGCAAGGACCTGTCCTCCTGAAGTGGATCATAGCACTCTTTGGCCCTGACTCAGGCTTTCTTCAGTGTTAGAGTCAATACCTGCAGGCCTTGGCAGGAAGTTGCCCAACCTGTGGCCTCCAGAGCCTCCCACAGCCCTAGTGAGAAGGAGGGAGGGCAGGACAGGGTGGGGAGCTGGGGCTCTAGTGAGGGCGGCCCGACTGGACATGCTGTGGGAACTGTCATTTCCTACTAAGGCAGGGTCCTCCCAAGTCCCCTGCAGGTAATGATGGTGAGAGTGAGGGATGCGCTGGGCGTGTGCCGAACACTTTATAGCCATCGCCTCATCTCTTCTGCCCAACGTGATAACTGGCAATTACTTTTATGACCTTCGCTTTATAGATGGGAAACTGAGGCACAGGGAAGTGAAAGACCTTGCCCGGGTCACCAAGCGAGGTGACCGTTCTACCTTGGCTTCTGAACCAGTCACACCCCACGCAATGGTTCTCACCCCATCTGCAAGTTAGAATCTTCTGGAAGGCTCTTAAGCCCTGGCAGAGCCAGGCCCTGGGAGGTTGCATAGCACTGCCTCGTGCCTTCAACATGGAGTAACAGGGACTCGCTTAGGAGGACCCTAAATGACCTCCTCCTCCTCTCTGCTTGCCCCACCCCTCCCTTGTGTCCTTCACCCTCTCCCAAACCTTGACCTACAATGAGGCATTTCAAAGGGTGGGGGGTTCTTTGTTGGGTAGGCACTTGGGCTGTGGGGAAAACTCTGGCAATCAGGCAATCCAGTTCAAATTGTCTTGCTGGGCTATGGTTCTTTTTATTATTATTATTGGAAATTTTTAATGTACACCTTAATGTGGTTCATTCTGACATGCTTTTCATTGTGACATTTCCATATATGCATTTTGTTGTACATTATACATATAAGTTCCCCCTTACCGTCTTGTGCGCTTCCTCCCCCCATCCCACCCCCCACACCAAAGACTTCTCTTCCATTTGCTTGTCTTTTTATGGTAATATTTTTCTATATATCCTTGGGTTCCAGTTCTGTTTAAGATAGAAATTGTTTCTGTAGTGAACTTTCTTTTTACATTGTCAGAACTATTACATGAATTTTCTAGACCATCTATAATAATACCATACTTAGCTTTTTGTTGTTGTTGTTGTTATGTTCCAGCCTTAAATACAATACATGAGATTTCCCCCAAAGAGTGCATTAAAAATATAGATTCCTGGGCCCATTCTTCCAGCCAGAATTCCTAGCTAGCATCCTGTTCTGACACTCACATGTTCTGGTGCACATATTGGTTAAAATCCCAACTATTTCTGTTCCTCCATATGTCTGTCATTTTGCCATACTGTGGAGGGGGCTTGTGTGTTGCTATGACGCTAAAAGCTAAGCCACTGTTATTAAAGATACCAGCAGGGTCACCCATGGTGGATAGGTTTCAGTTGAGTTTCCAGACTAAGACAGATAGGGAGAAGGACATGGCTCAGTCACTCGTGAAACAACTGGCCACTGAAAACCATATGAATAGCAGAGAAACACTGTCAGACACAGTGTCAGAAAATGAGCCCCCCAGGTTGGAAGGCACACAAAAGACAACTGGGGAAGAGTTGCCTCCTCAAATTCAAGTCAACCTTAATGGCAAGAATGGAATAAAGCCCCAGGGTCCTCCATTTGCTGATGTGGCATGACTCAAAAGGAGAAGGAACAACTGTAAACATCCATTAATAATTGGAATGTGGAATGTATGTACTATGAATCTAGGAAAATTAGAAATCACCAAAAGGGAAATGGAGTGCATAAACATCAACATTCTAGGCATCAGTGAGCTAAAACGGAATGGCATGGGCCATTTTGAATCAGAGAATCATATAGTCTACTATGCCAGAAACGATTAAAGAGATTAACGAGAAATGAGGTTGCATTCATCATCAAAAAAGATATCTAAAAATCTTTCCTGAAGTACAATGCTGTCAGAGATAGAATAATATCCATATACCTACAAGAAGGCCAATTAATGACTATTATTCAAATTTATGCACCCACCACTAAGGCCACAGATGAAGATAGGGAAGATTTTTATCAGTGTCTACAACCTGAAACAGATCAAACATGCAATCAGGGTGAACAGATAATTACTGGTAACTGGAATGCAAAAGTTGGAGACAAAGAGGGCTCAATAGTTGGAAAATATGGCCTTGGTGACAGAAATGTTGCTGGAGATCACATGATAGAATTTTGTCAGAGCGATGACCTTTTCATTACAAATACGTTTTTTCACCAACATAAACAGCAACTGTACACATGGAATTCATGAGATGGTATATACAGGAACCAAATTGACTACATTTGTGGAAAGAGACAATGGAAAAGCTCAATATCGAATGTCAGAATGAGACCAGGTGTTGACTGTGGACCAGACCATCAACTGTTCATATGCAAGTTCAAACTGAACCTGAAGAAAATTAGAATAAGTGCATAAGAGCCAAGGTATAACCTTGAGTATATCCTTCCTGAGTTCAGAGACCACCTCAAGAACAGGTTTGATGTGTTAGACACTAATGATCGAAGACCAGATGAGTTTTGGCATGACATTAAAGACATCATTCATGAGGAAAGCAAAAGGTTATTAAAAGGACAAGAAGAAAAGAAAAGACCAAATTACATGTCAAAAGAGACGCTGAAACTTGCCTTGAATGTCAAGCAGCTAAAGTAAAAGGAGGACATAATGAAGTTAAAAAAACTAAACAGATTTTAAAGGGCAGCTTGAGAAGACAAAATCAAGTATCATAATGACATGCAAAGAGCTGGAGATAGAAAACCAGAAGGGAAGAACATCTCTGTTTTTCTCAAGCTTAAGGAATTGAAAAAAATTCAAGCCTGGAGTGACAATCGTGATGGATTCTACAAGAAAAATGTTAAATGATGCGGGAAACATCAAAAGAAGATGGAAGGCATACAGAGACTCCTTATATAAAAAAGAATGGTAGATGACAAACCACTTCGAGGCTTCATACGATAAGGAACCAATGGTACTGAAGGATGAAGTGGAAGCTGCCTTAAGGAATTAGTGAAACACAAGCCTCTAGGAATTGATAGAATACCAATTGAGATGTTTCAACAAACAGATGCATCACTGGAGGTGCTCACTTGTTTATGCCAAGACGTTTGGAAAACAGCTACCTGGCCAACTGACTGAAAGAGATCTATATTTGTGCCTATTCTCAAGAAAGGGGATCCAATCAAATGTGGAAATTATTAGATGATATCATTAATATCACACGGAAGTAAAATTTTGCTAAGGATCATTCAAAAGCAACTGCAGCAGTACATAGGCAGGGAACTGCTGGAAAATCAAGCCAGATTCAGAAGAGGGTGTGGAACCAGGGACATCATTGCCAATGTCAGACTGATATTAGCTTACAGTAGAGAATACCACAAATAGTCTATCTATATTTTATTGAGTATGCAAAGGCATTTGTCTGTGTGGATCATAACAAATCATGGACAACTTTGCAAAGACTGAGAATACCAGGGCACTTAATTGTACTCATGAGGGATTTGTACATGGACCAGGAGGCAGTCATTTGAACAGAACAAGAAAACACTGCCTGGTTTAAAGTTGAGAAAGGTGTGTGTCAGGGCTGTATCCTTTCACCATACTTCTTCAATCTCCATGCTAAGCAAATAATCCAAGAAGCTGGACTTCATGAAGAAGAATGGAGCATCAGCATAGAAGGAAGACTCACTAACACCCTGTGTTGTGCAAATGGCACAATTCTGCTTGCTGACAGTGAAGAGGATTTGAAATATTTACTGATGAAGATCAAAGAACACAGCCTTCAGCATGGATTGGGCCTCAACATCAAGAAAATGAAAATCATTCACAACTGGGTTAGTAAGTAACCTCATGATAAATGGAGAAAAGATTGAGGTTGTCCAAGATTTTGTTTCACTTGGTTCAATAATCAACACCTGTGGAAGCAGCAGTCAAGAAATCAAAACACGCATTGCATTGGGGAAAGCTGTTGAAAAGACCTCTTTAAAGTGTTGAAAATAAAGATGTCACACTGAAGAGGAAGGTGCGCCTGACTCATGCTCTGGTATTTTCAGTCCCATCATACATTTGTGAAAACTGGACATTGCATAAGGGAGACAGGAGAAGAATTAATGCTTTGAAATATGGTGCTAGAGATGAATAGTGAATATTCCATGGACTGCCAGAAGAACCAACAGATCCATCCCAGAAGAAGTGCAACCAGAGTGCTTTTTGGTAGCAAGGGTGACTAGATTGTGTCTGACTTATTTTAGACATGTTGTCAGGAGGGACCAATCCCTGGAGAAGGACATTGTGTTTGGGAGAGTGACAGGTCAATGAAAAAAAGAAAACCCTCAACTAGATGGATTGACACAGTGTCTGCAACAATGGGCTTACACATAAAAAAGATCGTGTGCCTGGCACAGATTCAAGGAGTGTTTCGTTCTGTTGTACATAGGGTTACTATGAGTTGGATCCGACTCAACGGCACCTAACTTAAACAACCTGGAGGAAAAGGGATTTAAAATTGATTCCTACCATTTGCCCACGATGGGTGCGCTTCTGAGGACATTGGAAGGAATTTTCTAATAGGCTCCACACTAATCCAAGCCATTGATCCATTAACAAAACAAAGATTCCAGGCTCATGTCACAGTGGTTCCCAGAGCTGAGTGCCTAGGGCTGACGTCACACAGGGTGCCTCCTAGTCTATCTAAGGTACTATTCCCTCGAGAAGCTTGCTTACCTCTGTTCTCTCGGGAGTTTGCCTTTCCCTGGGATACAGAGATACCCTTATGCAGATTCACCCAGGGTTTACCTAAGCTTCTCCAGGTGCTTCAGTCTTCTCTGCTGGCTGGGGGCTCGGTGGTAGAGAAGTTGGCTAGCATGCATGAGGCCCTGAACCCCCAAGTACTATTAAAAACAAAAAGAAAGAAAAAATAAAAGAGATTAATCTTTTAAAAAAGAGCACTTGCCTACACTTCTCTATAATTCTTTTTCTTTCTTTTTTCTCTTTATTCCTTTCTTTCTTTCTCCTTTTTTTCTTTCTTTCTTCCTTCCTTCCTTTCTTTCCTTCCTTCCTTCCTTCTTTTTTTTTTTCTTGCCATACTGGGAGGCTGAACCCAAGGCCTTGTGCACACTTTGAAAGTGCTCTGCCACTGAGCTGCACTTCCAGTCCCTTTTTATTTTTTAAATTGAGATAGACTGCCTCAGGCCTTGAACCTGCGATCTTCCTGCCTATGCATCCCAAATTACTGGGATTACAGGTGTGAACCACTATGCCCAGCTTGTAATTATTTCTTAACGGTGTACTATCTTTTAATAAAGCTCTCTCTACTGTAACTTCTGTGTTGGGTATAAATTCATTTATATGCTGAATACAAGGACCGAGGTTATGTTGCTAAATTCCTGAAACTGTGCTCCAGACCTGCCTCTCTGTGCTCCCCACAAGCCTCTGGTAACACAAGTGTGGCTTCCAAAGTCACCCTTGATGCTGACCTTGAGCCAACAGGAAGGAGAAGGGAGGAGGCCGGCAAGGCAAACCTGCTCGCTAGTCATATCGGGCTGGAAGAGATGGGCACCACTGCCACCGTAATCATAAGCAAGGACAGCTCAGGGTCACCTCCGAGTGCAAGGGGCTGTAGGAACTGTGGTCCTCAGCTGGGAAGCTGCCTCCCAGAGCCAAGAACGCACAATGCAGAATGGGAGGAATTTTTTGAAGACCCACAGGATTAAAAACAGGGCAATAAAAAAGTCTCTTTAGTGGAGGGAGGCACCTCAGGTCCTAGCCTGCTTGCTCGTGCCCTCTCTCTCTCTCTCTCTCTCTCTCTCAACCTCCTTTCTTGCAGTACTGAGGGGTTGAACCCAGGGCTTCATGCATGCTAGGCAAGTGCTCCACTACTGAGCTGCACCCCAGCGTCTTTTTCTTTTTCTTTTCTTTTCCTTTTTTTTTTTTTGTGTGTGTGTGTGTGTGTGTGTGTGGTACTGGGGGTTGAACCCAGGGCCTCGCGCTTGCATGGTTTGCAAGTGCTGGACCACTGAGCTGCACTCCCAGCCCATATTTTTACCTTTTGAGACAGGGTCTCGCTAAATTACACAGACTCCCTCTGGTCTCGAACTTGCGATCCTCTGCCTCCCGAGTCGCTGGGATTACAGACGTGTGCCTCCTCACCCAGCTTCTTTTTCATTTTTTATTTTGAGACAGGGTCTCCCTGAGATGCTCAGGCTGCCTCTGGCCTGCAACTCATGATCCTCCCACTTTAAGCCTCTCACATCGCTGCAATCACAGGTGCACAGCTGCACAGGTGCACAGGCACAGCTGAGCGGTGCCCAGCTCAGCCTTCCACTTTCAGCTCCAGTTGTGTGTGTATTCACTTTGTGCTGTCCTGTCCTGAGGGATTTAGAGTCTTGCTGTCATGGCTGTGGCTGTGCAGAGCTGGCCCAGCCTCTTGGTCTGCCCTGCACTCCGCTCCCAGCCATTCATACTGTTCTGCCTGCAGGCCCACAGTCACAACAGGTAACTACCTAGAGGAAGAATTGTGTGTCCAGTGTTTCTTCAGTGTAAGCAGGAAAAAACAGAAGGGAAGGAAGGCAAGAAGGTGAGAGAAAGAGAGAGAGAAGAAAAGAGAAAAGAAGAGAAGAGAGAAGAGAAGGAAAGGGAAAAAAGAGAAAGAAAGAAAGAGAGAGAGAGAAGAAAAGAGAAAAGAAGAGAAGAGAGAAGAGAAGGGAAGGGAAGGGAAAAAGAGAAAGAAAGAAAGAAAGAAAGAGAGAGAGAGAGAGGGAGAGAGAGAGAGAGAGAGAGAGAGAGAGAGAGAGAGAGAGAGAGGTTGAGGGCCTGACCACTGATGAAGGCATTGGGGAAGTATCTCTTTGTGTCTTTCCTGGTTCCTCCTTTGTGGACAGTGAAGCAACTGATGTGCCAATGCAGATGTAGGTTGAGGTTATTTGCCAACTTGTACCTGCCCACTGGTCATGAGTAAGAGCTCTGGAGACGGGGACTGAAACCAAGAGCCAACTCTCAAGACCATGTTCATTTCATTCACTTGATGCTTAGTGAGCACTCCTATACATGTCCCAGGCAATAAGTGGCAGTGGCTGCCAGAATGTGCTTCCTGGCTTTGCCACTTGCCAGCTGTGTGACCTTGGACAAGTTACTTAACTTCTCTGAACTTTACTCTCCTCATTGGCAAGGTGGCGATAGTAAAAGAACTTGTCTCAGAGGATTGCTAGGGGCAGTGTAAGAGATGATCAGCTAAGTGCTTGGCATTGGAACTCAGTAAACTGCAGCCAGGTGACAGGGGATGCATAACTTGAAGGAACTTGCCCGAGGAAGCTAAAAAGGCAGGTGTGTTTGGCGCTGAAGACTCAGTTTTTGTGCACTGCCATGCAAGGAGTCTCTTACCCAGTTTTTCTTTTCTTTCTTGTTTTCTTTTCTTCTTCTCCTTTTTTTTTTTTTTTTTTTGTGGTACTTCGGGTTGAACCTAGGGCCTCACGCCTGCATGCTTTGCAAGTGCTGGACCACTGAGCTGCACCCTCAGCCCATTTTTTTATTTTTTGAGACAGGGTCTCGCTAAGTTACACAGACTGCCTCTAGTCTCAAACTTGCAATCCTCCTGCCTCTGCCTCCAGAGCCGCTGGAATTGCAGGCCTGCGCCACCAGGCCCAGCTTACCCAATTTTTCTTGATGATAAACTTTTTCTTTTTAAGTTACTCATAAGAAGTCTGGCTACAGCAGGGACTTGAATAACGAAGCAGATATGAATGCCCCTTATTGTCCACGACAATGTGCCAGTGGCCACTTCCCGAGGACTTAAAGATGAGATTAGGCAAGTTTTCACAAGGCTGGGGGTGGAAGCAGGTTGAGGTTCCTCGTTCCCCCAAGTGTATCACCTCAATTCTGGGCCCCCGGAAGGGGCTCCTAATTCCCTGCATTTTATTGTTATGCTGGTGGTAAGGATTTGACATGGCCCTTGACTGGACATTGGGGTTCCAGATTGTGCTCAGAGTCTTCCAAAAGGCAGCTACCCACGGAAAGCCAGGCTGAGTGAAGCTGGCGGGGGCCCCAGGAAACTGTCTCTGCAGCACTGCTGTCTTTGAAGAGGTTAAGGCCACATGAAAGCTGGTCCCAGAGTTTCTTTTGTGAACCCTTCTTGGGTCTTTAAGTGAGTCTCAGCATCTTGAGAAATTGCATCTCAATGTTAATTATCTTAATCCAAAACACCTGGATCACAGAAATTACAGTTGCCCTGGGCAGTTCCCAGAGCTGCAGCAAGCAGGGGCCTGAGCAGGCTGGGCAAGGCATCATTCAGAAATAAGCACTTACGTGAGTAATGCCACTCAGGATGGTACAGGGCAGCTCCATCATTACATTGATGTATTTTCTATTTACTTAATTTTTTATGCCCTTGACACATTCCTCAAAGGAGTTGGGGCTACTTAGAAAAAAAGTACATTCAGCAAATTGATGATTAAAGCCTTCAGAAAAATAAAGACAGCATGCAGGAAGTAAAGTCTGTAGAAGATCTCTATATGACAATGAGAACCAAAGTGCTGCCTGAGGTTAAGTTCAGAATTAGGAGCTGAGCTCCCCAGTGGCCCATGCAAGAAGGGAACCAGAATTGGACCTCCAATTCTCATTATCAGAAGAGAGGCAAAATGCCAAAGTGATCCTCACCATACGTGGACCTTTATAGGGGAACGTGGAGTAGTCATGGCCTCAATCACCTTGCAGCAGCAAATTCCATAAGAGAGTTCATGCGGCTGAGTCCCTGTTTGCTCATCAATAAAATGGGAAGGACATTTGCCTTCTGGATTTTTTTTTTTTTTTTGAGGACTATAGCAGCCCTTAGAAGGACCCAGCACATATTCATTTCTTTGTTTTCTATTCCTTTAGGATTAGTGCCTTATTCATCCTCTCTCGGGCAGCTATTAATCTTCACACCTATTAGGGGCACAGATTTTCCTATGGTGTGACAGAGTCAGGGGATTGAAGCTGGTCAGTGGCTGGGGAGCTGGCCTGCCTTTGAGAAGCTCACAGATGGACAGAGAGGAGAAGAAGAGGAGGGAGAGGAGAAGGAGGAGGAGGGAGAGGAGAAGAAGAAGGGGAGGAAGAAGAAGGAGAAACAGAAGCAGCAGCAGCAGCAGCAGCAGCAGCAGCAGCAGCAGAAGAAGAAGAAGAAGAAGAAGAAGAAGAAGAAGAAACAGAAGAAGGAGGAGGAGGAGAAGAAGAAGGAAGAAGAAGAAGAAGAAGAAGAAGAAGAAGAAGGAGGAGGAGGAGGAGGAGGAGGGGGAGAAGGAGAAATAGAAGAAGAAGAAGGAGGAGAAGAACGAAGAAGAAGGAGAAGAAGAAGACAGAAGAAGCAGGAGAAGAAGAAGGAGGAGAAGAAGAAGAAGAAGAAATAGAAGAAAAAGAAGGAGGAGAAGAAAGAAGAAGAAGGAGAAGAAGAAGAAAGAAGAAGCAGGAGAAGAAGAAGGAGGAGAAGAGAAGAAAAGAAGGAAGAGGAGGAGGAAGAGTAAGAGGACAAAGAAGGAGGAAGAGGAGGAGGAAGAAAAAGTATCTACAACAGTAGTTCTTAAAATGTGGCCCCTGGACCCACAGCCACAGTGTCCTAGAGTAACTGGTATGGAAGTCCTCAAACCCCACTCCAACCTTCTGAGTAAGAAACTCTGGGGGAAGGGGTAGCCATTTGTGTTTTAATAAGCCCTCCAGGTCACTCAAGCACTGCTAAAGTTTGAGCACTACTGATCTACAGGAAACCTGCATCAGCTGGGCACCACGGTGCATGCTTGCAATGCCAGGGGCTAGGGAGGCTGAGGCAGGAGCATGTTGAGTTTGAGGCCAAAGGCAGCCTATGCAGCTTAGCCACTCCTGTCTCAAAAAATAGAAAAGAGGCTAGAGGTGTGGCAGCTCTGTGGTGGAGCACTTGCTTAGTATGTATCAGGCTCTGGGGTCAATGCCCAAGTACTGAAGGGAAAAAAAAAAGTGAGAGAGAGAGTGAGAGACTGGCATCAAAAGTTATACTTAATGATAAAATGTTGAAAACATCTGTTCTAGAATCAGAGCAAAACAAGAATACTTATCATCATCATTGTTTTTGTTCTGTACTGTTTTGGTTTTTTGTTTTGCGGCACCAAGGGGCTGAGCCCAGGGTCTTGCACATACTTTGCAAGCCCTCTACCACTGAGCTGCACCCCCAGCCAGCTTTTAAAGTTTTTTTTTAAGCTAGTCAGGGCTCACTAAGTTACACAGGCTGCCTCTGGCCTGAAACTGGTGATCCTCTTGCTTCTGCCTCCCAAGTCACTGGGGTTACAGGCATCTACCACTGGGCCCAGCTTGCCAGTTAGTTTTAAGATGGTTGTTATTGTTGTTAGTTGCGGTCGAGTCGAGTCCAACTCATAGTGACCCTATGTACAGCAGATCAAAACACTTATTAGAAAGGAATTATTATAGCATTAGAAAATGCCGAAGGATCTACAAACAATAAAAATTAATAAGAAAATTTAAGAAGGTTGTCACTACAAAACTGATATATGAAAATCAATTGTATTTCTATATACCAACAGTAAATAGAAAATAACACATTTTAACATATAATTCATAATAGCATCAAAAATATAAGACAAAAAACAAATAGTATACCTAACTAGAGAAATGTGCAAAGCTTTTATGAAGTATACTGTACAACTAAATTGAAAAAGACATTAGAGAAGATCTAATTAGTGTAGAGATAGATATATCATGTTTATAGATTGGAAGGCTCAATATTAAAAAGATATCAGTTCTCCCCAAGAGACAAAATATTTTAAAGCCAATTAGAATCTGTGTATGTGTGTGTGTATGTGTGTGTGTGTGTATGTGTGTGTGTGTGTGTGTGAGAGAGAGAGAGAGAGAGAGAAATAGATAGTTTTAAGTTGATTCTACAGTGTAGAAGTGCAAAGAGCAAGGAATAGCTAAGTTACTCTTGAATTTGGGGTTGTTGTTTTTAGGTGCTGTCAAGTAGGGTCTGACTCGTAGCAACCCTATGTACAACAAAACAAAACCCTACCTGACACTGTGCTGTGCCTGGCACTATTGTAAGTGCTTCACTGCTATTCGTAGGGTTTTGAGTGGCTGATTGTTTCAGGAGTGGGCTGCCAGGTCCTTCTCCCTAGCCTACAGCACCCAGGATTCCCAGGCAGTCTCCCATCCAAGGACTAACCGGTCCGATCCTGCTTAGCTTCCAAGATCAGATGGCATCACATGCCAGGCTGTAGACTGAATTTGGGTCATTCACTGCCAAATGGATGGAGTAGGAGATCATTATCTTGAGTGAAACATCTCAGTCCGTAAAAAGAAATATCACATATTCTCACTCATTTGTGGAAGTTACATTGGGAAGATTGATTTTCTTCAGTTGCTTTGCATAGATTCCGTATATCTTTACTGATCACTGTTTAGAGGTTTTATTTTTAAAAAGTGCTGATCACATAGAAGTAGCAAGTAGTATAGAGACCACTAGAGACTAAGAAGGGGCTGGGATTTAGCTCAGTTGGTAGAGCGCTGTGCTGCAGTCTCTGAGGTCCTGAGTTCAATTCCCAGCACCACAAAAATGGGAGAAGGACCTGGCAATCCACTCTCAAGGCAATCCCGAAACAGTCAGCCATTGAAAACCCTATGAGGGTCACTATGAGTCGGCTACCGCCTCAACAGCACCTAACAACAACAACAACAACAACAGAGACTAAGAAGGGAAAAGAGAAGAGGGGGAGAGTATCAGCAGGTAGGGGCAGAGGAAGAGTAGAAAAAACTGTAAGATATAAACAAACAAACTAATATAAAAGTAAGAGAATTTGCTCTACCAAGTATCAAGACATATTAAAAAGCTACAGTAATTAAGACAACATATAAAAACCACAGAACCGGTGCAATTATACAGAACAGAGAGCCAGATATTTTATTATTGGACAATAGGAGCTGTCTATAAATCCTATATACTAGTCCGGCATCATTTACATTTATTACAAATATATTTTCCCCCAGCCCGTATCTTATACTTTTTTTACTCTGTTACTCTGTCTTTTAATCCTTAGAAGTTCTTGATTTTAATATAGTTAAGTTTTCCAAACTTTTCCTTTATCATTGCTCTTTGTAAACCAATTGTTGTTGTTGTTGTTGTTGTTGTTGTTGTTAGGTGCCCTCGAGTTGTGTCTGACTCATAGCAACCCTCATAGAGTTTCCAATGGCTGACTGTGTCGGGATTGCCTCAAGAGTGGATTGCCACATCCTTCTCCCATTTTTACGGTGCTGGGAATCGAACTGGGGACCTCAGAGACTGCAGAGCAGCGCTCTACCAACTGAGCTAAATCCCAGCCGCTTGTAAACTGATATATATCTTTTATTTAGGATGTATACAGAACTCCTACCATTCGTAAACATAAAAAAAAAAAAAAGAAAAGAAAAAGAGAAAAAATCCAATAGAAAAATAAGACAAAACTTTGAATTGTTGTCAGGGACTGTAGAGTCAGATCTGACTCATTGCCACATCCTTCTCCTGTTTTTGCAGTGCTAGGAATTGAATCTGGGTCCTCAGAGAGTGCAGAGCAGCACTCTACCAACGGAGCTAAACCTCAGCCCAAAACTTTGACTAGTCCCTTGATAATATAGGAAACACAGATTTCCAATAAACTAGTGAGAAGGTAGTTAATCTTCTTCATCATCAGGGCAATTCAAATTAAAGCACAGTGGTAAATTATACACACAACCAGTAGAACAATTCGTAAGGCTGCAGAAGAATGAAGACTTCGTAATTGCTGATGGGAATGAAATTGATACAGCCACTGAAAAACTGTTCCTACCCCGTAAAACTCAACTCTTGCGCACATATCTAGAGAATTTCTCAATTTATACCCTAGGGTACCTGAATAGCAACTTTGGTAATATGACCTGAAAACCGGAAACAACGCCCATTGCTAGTCGAAAGGATAACTTAAGTTATTATGTATTCACAGGATGAAATATTAGATAGTAATGACAATGAGTCTGCAGCTGTACCACTGTGGTATCTGATCCTGTCAGATCTCAGAAGCTAAGCAGGTTTGGGCCTGGTTAGTACTTGAGTAGGAGACTGCCTGGGAACACCAGGTGCTGTAGGCTTGGGAGAAGGACCCAGCACCCCACTCCCAAGAAATAATCAGCCATTGAAAACCCTATGAATAGCAGAGAAGCACTAATAATACTGTTTGGCCTGTTATACATGGGGTTGCTATGAGTCGGACACCAACTCCATAGCACCTAACAACAAAAACAACGACAATGAACAATTTGTGCCCCACACATCAACATAGATGAATATTATCAACATACGATTGGGTGAAAGAAGAAAGTCACCAAGGAATAAAATGTGTTTCCAAAACATAGAGACCACAACCACAAAGGCAATACTAAACAATAATGGAAAACCCATAAAGAAAAACAAGGAAATGATAATTGCAAAAGCTTGCAGGACTGTTAGTTCTGGGAGAAGGGGATGTAGTTAGGAAGATCCTACCACACATTTTGAAAGGTACTTTAGGTTTTCTATTTCTTTAGCTGGGTGCCATTTACACAGTGTTCATTTAGTAGTATTCATTAACTTGCCCATATGTTTACGTACTCCTCCGGATGTATTGTACATTGTGCCATTTTAAGAGATGTACACAGATAAAAGCAACCATAGAGTGCATACCTGAGCAGATCAAGTTACTGGATACAGCTTACACTGGCTGGACCACGGGGAGATCCTGCCTTGCAGGGGGCAGATGGCAAAGGGCCAGGTAACCTGTGGGGAGGGACTGGGGTGGCTGGGGGGGGGGACTGGCTCCCTGAGGCACAGGGAAAAGCAGCACGCCTGCGCACTGGCGAGCAGCCAATGATGCATGGTGAGCTGCCCGCCTCTGGAATTGTCCCTGAGTGAGTGGGCGGAGAGGGCGGCTGTGTCAAGGAAGCCTTCCCTATCTCCTGGTGAGAGCAGGTGGGAGAGGAAGCACCAGTCATCAAGGGATACAAGCCACAAGTCTTATCCTGGGGTCCCCAGCTGGGCTCTAGGCTCATGAACCCCCGCAACTGTATGCAGAATATTCTGCTGCCTTTTCTTTTTTTCTCCTTTCTTACTTTCTTTCTTTCCTTTTTTTTTTTTTTTTTTTTTTTTTTTTTTTTTTTTTTTTTTTGCAGTATTGCGGGTTGAACCCAGGGCCTCGCGCCTGCATGCTTTGCAAGTGCTGGACCACTGAGTTGCACCCTCAGCCCATTTATTTTACTTTTTGAGGCAGGGTCTCGCTAAGTTAAGCAGACTGCCTCTGGTCTCGAACTTGTGATCCTCTGCCTCCGCCTCCCGAGCCGCTGGGATTACAGGCGTGCGCCACCGCGCCCAGCTTCTGCTGCATTTTCCAGGCAATTGTGTCCCTGGCTATCCTCTGCTTCTTGAAAGGGTGGTGAAGCCCCCCACCCCGATCCTGTACCAGATGCCACGAGCGCCTGCCATGTCTGACACTACCTCCTCTTCAGTTCATGGAGACGCGGCCTCCCAGTGCCAGCTTCTGCACTCGGCCTGGGGCCCTCTCTGGTCGCTAGAGCTGCTGACCAGAGTGTCCCGAGGACACTCCTCTTCCAGGAGCAGCCTTCCCCCAGGGCCCCATAGCAGGGGCTCCCTGCTCCTCAGCCTCCACCTGCAGCCCCCTGAGCTCAGCTCCCACGGGTGAGCACCGGCTGGATAACACACCTTCACCCCCAGAAGATGAAGAACACTAAGGGGGCAGTCGGGAGGTGAGATTCGCGCTGTGGCTCAGCATCCACTTGCCCACTTCTGGCAAATCACAGCTCCTCCTCAGCCTCACTCTCTCCATCTGCAAGGAAAGGAGCGCTAAGGGCGTCTCTATGGCTTCCTTTTGGGAGAAGGGCCTGGCAATCCACTCCCCAGGCAATCCCGAAACAGTCAGCCATTGAAAACCCTATGAGGGTCGCTATGAGTTGGATACTGACTCGACGGCACCTAACAACAACAACAACAATGGCTTCCTTTAATGTCCAAAAGGGTAAATGACCTCATAGAAGCCAAGAGCCTCTCCCTAGGCAATGTGTTATTTGCTGGTGAATTTTATGTGTCCCTTTGCCTGGGCCACGGTGCTCAGATACTTGGCCAAATCCCAGCCTGCATGTTGCTGTGAAGGTATTTTTTAGATGAAATTATTATTTAAACCAGTAGACTTTGAGTAAAGCAGAAGATCCCTCATAATGTGGTAAAGTATCCCTTAGTTCAGTCAGTTGAAGGCTTTAAGAGAAGGAAGACTGGTCCCCTCCAAGGAAGAGAGAATTCTACCAGAAGACAGCCTTTGGACCCTTCTTTGGGCCTCCGGCCAGTTTCCTATGGGCTGGGGTTTAGCTCTGTTGGTAGAGCCACTGCTCCGTGCTCTCTGAGAACCCGGGTTCTATCCCCAGCACTGCAAAAATCGGAGAAGGATGTGGCAGTCCACTCCCGAAATAATCCTGAAACAATCAGCCACTGAAAACGCTATGAGGGTCACTAAGAGTTGGACATGACTAGACAGCACCTAACAACCACAGCACACACACACACACACACACACACACACACACACACACACCCATGTACATATATGGGTGTAGATAGAGATAGATAGATAGATAGATAGATAGATAGATAGATAGATAGAGATAGAGATCCCCCGAATATCTGTCAGCTTGTCATGCTGTGGGGGCTTGCGTGTTGCTGTGATGCTGAAAGCTATGCCACCAGTATTTCAGATACCAGCAGGGCCACCCATGGTGGACAGGTTTCAACTGAGCTTCCAGACTAGGACAGAGGGAGACGGACCTGGCAGCCCACTCCCAAAACAATTAGCCATTGAAAACCCTGTGAATAGCAGACAAACACTGTCAAATAGAGTGCCAGAAAATGAGCCCCCCAGGCTGGAAAGCATTCAAGAGATGACTGGGGAAGCATTGCCTCCTCAAAGTAGTTGTTGTTAGGTGCTGTTGAGTTGTGTCCGACTCATAGTGACCATCATAGGGTTTTCAATGGCTGATTGTTTTGGGTTTGCCCTGGGAGTGGATTGCCATGTCCTTCTCTCATTTTTGCAGGGCTAGAATCTAACCCAGGACCTCAGAGACTGTAGAGTGGCACTCTACCAACTGAGCTAAATCCCAGCTTGGTTCTCAAAGTAGAGTCAATCTTAATGACAGGAATGGAGTAAAGCCCCTTGGGACCTCCTCTTGCTGATATGGCACAACTCAAAATGAGAAGAAACAGTGGCTGCAACAACAGCTCAAACATAAAAAGATCATGTGCATGGCACAATGTCAGGTAGTGTTTCATTCTATTGTACATAGGGTCACTATGAGTTGGATTCGACTCGATGGCACTTAAGAATAGTGATATAGATAGAAATCAATAACACATATCAATTTCTATATCTATCTATCTATCTATCTATCTATCTATCTATCTATCTCCTATTGTGTTGTTTCTCTGTGTCCCCAACACTTGGCACAGAGAGTTGCTCAGTAAATGTCTCTTGAATGAATCTAAGTCAGAAGACCAGAGGGGCTGGGGTCTTTTATCCCCACCTCCACCACCATTGACCAGTAAAGCCTGGTGGCTAGGCCTTTGCAATCAGATCTGGACTCAAATCCTGGTCTCTTTGATGTGATCTTGGTTGAGTCTTTTACCCTCTCTGAGCCTCAGTGCTTGCTCTCATGAGGGTGAGAGGATCAGGTGAGGCGGGGTCCACCCACCTCACTGACTCAGAGCTCAGCACACCGCGGGCTCGCCATGACTGCTTGATATGCAGAAAACAGCCTCAACACTGCACAGAGGCACCAGAGAAAGTACTGTGTTGGGGCAGCATATCTACAATCAGAACATTCCAGAAAAATCGAGACCTGGGTTCTCTGAAGCATGAGAAGAGACTCTGGCAGCTGAGTGCTTGGCGAATGAAATGGAGGAGGCCCCACAAATAACAGGGTGCAGCCATGTTGAGGCTCCAGCCACGGCAGACTAGGACAACAGCAGGGAGGGGTGCTGGTCGTGTGGCATTCCCGTGCCCAGTCATCTGGCACATGGCTTCTGTGCAGAGAGCGCGCTCATTCGAAAGCACGGGGCCCTCAAGGGACAGCGGAAGTCACCCAGCCAGCCCTGCTTGGTGATGAGGGAAGCCTGTGGAGGGCCTGGAAGAGGAGCGCTGGAAGAGCCAGCCACCAGCCAAGGACCGCAGGCAGGCCCGTCAACACGTGGCAACAGTGTGACCCAGCCCTGCCTAGAGGCTTCTCGCTGGGTGTAAATCCCTGAATCAATAAATAAAGCCAGGAAGAGTCACTCAAGTGTGACTGAGAAGAACGTGAGGTGTCAGTGCTATTTTAAACCAGCGCTCGGTTCAAGTTCATGTGGCAATGTTATTTCAGTACAGCTGGAGTGTCAACATTCAAGGCGCTGCTGGGGAGGCGCGATCGTTGTCCTAACCAGAGAAAGCAAAGTGATGAACTTGCAAAGACCTTCCTGCAGGAGCCTGGTTTCCTGGCTCTGTTCCTCTCTGTCCCTAACATCTCTCCTGATTATCTGATTACCGCTACCCTAAAATAAGAAGAGGAACAACCTCAGCAACGGAAGACAGACATCTGGAACATTTCTCAATCTTATCAGGAACTGAATCAACATAGGACAGCGTTATCAAACTTGCAGAAACAGGAAGGAAATGTTTCTAGGAAGCCAGGGTGAGGTGAGAAGTCTCATAAGATACATAGATAGGTGTGATTTGATACAAGCCTTTGGAAAGCAATTTCAAATATTGGATTCAGCAACCCCACTTCTGGGTGTGTAGACAAAAGGAAATAAAATCACTATCTCAAAGAGATGCCTACATTCCCATGGGCATCGGAGCATTATTTGCAATTGCCAAGATATGGTGCTGAAGACATGGACTGCTGAAAGAACCAACAGATCTTTCCTAGAAGAAGTGCAATCAGGGTGCTCCTTGGAAGCAAGAATGGCCAGACTGTGCCTTACATATTTCGGACATGTAGTCAGGAGAGATCAATCCCTAGAGAAAGACATCATGTTTGGGACAGTGGCAGGTCAACGCAAAAGAGGAAAACCCTCCACCAGATGGATTGACACAGTGTCTGCAACAATGGGCTTAAACATAAATAAGATCGTGTGCCTGGCACAGAATCAGGAAGTGTTTCCATCTGCTGTACATAGGGTTGCTATGAGTCGGACTTGACTAGACGGCATCTAACAACAACAACAAGATATGGAAACAATTTAAATGTCCATCAGCAGATGACTGGATAAAGAAAATGTCACATAGCCAGACAAGGTGGCATATGCCTGTAATCCCAGCACTTGTTTGACTGAGGTAGGAGGAGCATGAGTTAAAGACCAGCCCAGGCTGCATAGTGAGTTCAAGTACAGCATGCTAGACGAAGCTGGGCTTAAAACACTCTTAGAATCCACGTGACCTTGAACCCGGCACTTCACTTCTCTGTGGTAATGAGGCTATAATTGCTTCCCTCCTGGCTTGCAGTGAGAAATAGGAAGAACAGAACCCAAGGACCTGGTGACAGGCTTGGCACACAGCAGGTGTTTAATGGATGATGCCCTCTGCTAGCACGTGGGTACTTGTGAATCTATGTTGGGAAGCCCCAAGTTCACCTCTGAGAGAGATCCAGGCACTTAGGAGGCATTCAATGAATATTTGTTGAATGAATAATTGAGTTAATGAATTGCAATTGCATTCATGAATGAACAATGCTGAAGGAACGGCCCTGCCATTTACTCCAAATACACCGACACTGTTCCTGTCTCAGAGTCCCTGGGAGAGTCCCTGGACCCCAATTCCTTTCCCAGCATGACACCATCACAATTGCCTGGAGCAGGCTGGCCAGGAGACCATGAGGACAGCAGCACTGTGTCCGGCGGTCTGGGCCCCGGCACCCAGAGGGACTGGGCGACTGTCAGAACAACCTGGCTTCGTGGGGAAGGAACCTCACCTGGTGATTTGACCCTTCAGCAGGAAAAGGGCCCCCAGGTCACCTTCCGGTGCAGGGAGTTTGCCTCCCAACCCCAAAGCCCCCATTGGACTCTGAAAGGGTTAAAGCCTTATGCAAAAATGATAGCCAGGCTGGCTTGTCCTGGCTCAGGAATCCTTACCAGAAGCTGTCTTCAGAGTTCCCACCTGTGGGCACGTGTTGGGTGCTGGAGACACAATGAACCATGGTCTCAGCCCAAGTGTTTAGTGAGCACCTACTATGAGTTCACTTGTATCCGTACCACTGTGGTGTCAGGTCTCCGAAGCTAAGCAGGGTTGGGCCTGGTTAGTCCTTGGATGGGAGACTGCCTGGAAACACCAGGCGCTGTAGGCTTGGGAGACGGACCCAGCAGCCCCGCTTTTCTCAGTGCAATGCATCTTTTGATTTCTTGACTGCTGCGTCCGTGGGTATTGATTGTTGAACCAAGTAAAACAAAAATCTTGGGGAAACCTCAGTCTTTTCTCCATTTATCATGAAGTTGCTTACTGACTCAGTTGTAAGGATTTTTGTTTTCTTGATGTTGAGGCACAACCCATACTGCAGGCTGTGTTCTTTGATCTTCATCAGCAAATACTTCAAATCCTCTTCACTTTCAGCAAGCACAGTTTTGTTATCTGTATAACACAGGTTGTTAGTGAGTCTTCCTCCTATCCTGATGCTACATTCTTCTTCATAAAGTCCAGCTTCTCGGATTATTTGCTCAGCATAGAGATTGAAGACATAGTGAAAGAATACAGCCCTGACACACACCTTTCTTGACTTAAACCAAGCAGTGTTTCCTTGTTGTGTTTAAATGACTGCCTTCTAGTCCACGTACAGATCCTTCATGAGTCCAATTAAGTGCTCTGGTATTCCCATTCTTCCCAATATTATCCATAATTAGTTGTGATCCACACAATCGAATGTCTTTGTATAATCAATAAAACATAGACATCTTTCTGATATCAGAATACTAGTGATATAGCTTTCAACATCACAGCAACACGCAAATTCCCACAGTATGGCAAACTGACAGATGGGGGGAGACCACTAACATATGCACCTATAACTCATTTATATTTATTGCCTACTGGCAGTCTCTTTCCAGCAGAAAGGAGGCCTGGTGAGGGAAGATTTTCGTCTGCTTTGTTCACTGCATACCCCCAGTGCCTGGCAGTCAGTTGGGCCCTACTCAGTGTTTGTTGTATTAACGAAACTGATTTGGGGCATCATCTTCTTTGTGGCTTATTCACCACAATTTTAAACCTCTAACTGCCAAGGAAAAAAGAAAGAAAGGAAGAAAAGACAACTATTCGAGAGAGCTGAGCCTTGGAGACTCCAGCCTTCCCACTGATTTACTGTGTGACTGTGGCCATGGCACATACCCTCTCTGTGCCCAGTCTCCCCATCAACAAATGAAGACTAGATTTGGCATTCTCCATCATTTAATGGCCCGCTCCTGGCTCTTTCCATTAGAAACAAATTAGTTCTGATCATACGAGAAGGTGGAGGCCTTGGGCTAATGAGGACCTACTGTGCGCAAGTGATTGTGTGGCCACATCAGAACATCAGGCCCGGCTGCTGCATCTGGGGGAGAGAAAGTGGGCTTTGACCCCAGCAAAGGTAGTTTGGAGGCTGGACCCCCACTTCTGGGGTCAGTAGACCTGGGAGAATTGTTTGGCTTCTCTGAGCTTCTGTGGCCTCACCTGTAACAGGGGCATCATGCAAGGACCTCCTCCTGGGAACCTGCCTGCCCCCCATCACTGAGTAGCAAACAAGCCTGGCGCCAGTGGCCCAGGTGCCACCACCCAAGCGAGCATCCCCAGAGCAGTGCGGCCCAACCTGCACTGTCTGCTCTGACTCCAGCACCCCAGCACAAGGGCAGCTTTTTGGGGTGTGCCTGGAACACCAGCTTCCGCGTTGGGCCACTCACCTTCCCCTCCCTGCTTGGCCACAGGACAGCTGTGGCTCCCTGGAGGAGTCACTTTCCTTTCTGAGCTTCTACTTCCCTTCCATAAAATGGGTTGCAATCCTAAACCCACGCATATCTCGTGCCACAGTAAGAAATCGCTGTGATAAGGTCTAGAGCGCACCTGTCACCTAGACAGGCAACTGGAAACCCTCATCCCCTGGCACTGGACACCTTCGTTTCAAACCCTGGCTCCACCACTCTCTAGCTGTGTCACCTCCCTGTGCTTCCGCTCTCCCTTGTGAAATGGGTGCAGTAATGGTGCCGACCTCAGAGCGGCCGTGAGCTGGCTTGCTGTAATGAGCCAGCGCCCGTGACCTGCAGAGAGAGGCCCCGATGTGGAGCTAACACCAATATGGCTGGGGAGACTCGTTCCCCACCCGGATAGTTTTGGAATGTGTGACCTGGGCTGTGATCATCCCCTTAAAATCCACCCCTGCCCCGTTTTTCTTGCTGCCTTGTCTCTGACGCCCCCATTTGGCATGGATAGGCAAAGCTGGGTGAAGGCAGGGGTTCACGGCCCCCAGCCAGGGCTGGCTGAGATGAGAAGCAGACAGGCTCCCCTGCCACAGATTCCTGCATGGATGCCCAACTGGGGGTCCCCAGGCCAGAGGCGAGTCGACAGGCCACACCCGGCACCTGAGTGAGGAGGGCCTGGGCCACTGGGCTGCTGGCAACACGTGCTGACTCATGGCCAGGCTCTGTGGTATAAAGGAGCCAGCCCCGGGCTTCCTGCAGCCGGCCAGAGGATGGCCCAGGGGACAGTGATCCATGTGGCCCCAGAGCAGCCCACCCACGCCGTGTGTGTGCTGGGCACCACCACTACGCTGGACGTCTGCGGGTGAGGGGCACCTTCTGGGCACCTAGGGGGCGGGGTGGGGTGAGTGGCACAGGAAGCCAGGCTGCTGGCTCAGGCTCCGGCTCAGGCTCCAGGCTTGGTCTTCACTGCCAGGGATGATGCTGGAAAGAGAAGCCCCAGCAGCTGGGAAGTGCTGGACCCGCCTTTGGCAAGTTCCCAGGACCTCCCCCAAATGAATGATTACGGGGTAAACTGCCATCAGAGAGGGTCTGCCCTGTGCCTATGGCCACACAGCAAGCATGCCCTGGAAACAAGGATAGAACCCTGGCTCTCTGACCCAGAACTGGCCTCCCCTCGCAGCTGAGCCTCCTTAGTGGGCATGGGACAGTGTGGGGGCCATGAGATGGGCTCCGGGGTGGGAAAGCCTGAGGGCAAACCTGTGCCTCCTGCTAGCTAGCAGGGCAGCCTTGGGCAGCTGAGCCTCGGTTTTCTCATCTGTGCAGTGGGGATCTTACCCTCCCCATGGAGAGGGACGGGGCCTCACATGGGAAAATGTGAAGAGGCTTGTTTGGCACTTAGTGGGGTGCTGGACACATGCATTCATTCATTCATTCGCTCATTCATTCAACAAATACCAGTTGAGGATGCACTGTGCACCAAGCCCTGTGCCAGGCTGTGGGTTACACAGGTGGTGAAGGAGGGCTGTTGGAGACCACACGCGTGTTGTTATTGTTGTTGTTGGTAATGGTAGTGGCGCCCCCTGGCTTCCCCACAGTGCTGGGCATCCATGGTCCTCAAATGGGCCCCATGGGAGCATCTGAGAAGTGTCTTTGTGTGGGTCCCTGGTTGCCTGTCCCCACAGCTGATTCATAGTGAGGGTCTGGGTAGCCTCCCAGGGCTGCGGAGGGCAGGCAGGAAGCGAAGTGGGGTGGGGTGGGGCGTCAAGGAAAAAGGAAAGTCTGGTGTTATTGGAGGTCCCCTGGGCCTGAGAATGAGCTGCTTGGTGGGGGGTGTAGAGGAAAGGGGAGTGGCCAGAGCCCTGGGCTCTTCTCTCTCCTCTGCCCTGGGAAAGGGAGGGGAAACTGCGGTTCTGAGAGGTTAAGAATCCACCTGAAGCCCTCAGCTGGTAAATCAGGGAGTAGGACTCAATCCAGGCAGCTCCAGGACCC
>VMDO01026079.1:0-27238 GCA_007922755.1 Pedetes capensis | reverse complement strand
AAAATAAAAGTTATACAGACAAAAGAGGAAAGAATTTCCAAGGATTCCAGCACTAGTGTGAGCGAGGAAGATAAAACCCCAACTTAAGCTAACAGAGACCAATCCATCCATTTATACAAAATGTCGGAGTGTGATTTCAATGAAATGAGAGGAGTCTGGATATAGATTACTACTCTTATTGTCTCTTTACTACTATTGTCTCTTTATTACTACTCTTACTGTCTTTTTCACAAAATGCAGTGTTCCATCAAATCTATTATAAATGCACAGTTTCTTCTTGTAGCCTTTTTTGTAACAGGAAAGACAAGAATCTATGTGGCATCAATCAATGAGAGACTGAATAAAATCCTGGCATTTCCCCAATAGAGCACTGGGCATCAGTTGGTGGTTGAGGAAGCCAATGGACTTCTAGGAATCACCACTATTTGAGAACAGAGATATAATATATTCTATGTGTATATCTGTGTTATTGTATTACTGAAGACGAATAATGAACTCTACAATGGGCCCTTATGTGAGAAACATTCACCAATGCACAAGGCTAGACTGCTCCAAGTGTATCTCATTTCTAGTATTAAGAAATGTATACAAATAATAGGGAAAAGAACTATACACATATTATTTCCAAATATATAAAATGTTAAAATAATTGTCAAATATATTTTATAAACATCATGAAAAAATCTTAAAAAACAAAGAATCAAACTTAATTTTATAACCAATTAGGGCTTAGCCAAACAAGGAGGAACTATTTTCACTGAATTTTAAGCAGAAATATATGATAAATGGTGTTTTTGTTTTTGTTAGGTACCATTGAGTTGAGTCTGACTCACACAAACATTCATACGGTTTTCAAATGCTGATTGATTTGGAAATGCTTCAGGAGTGGATGGCCACATCTTCCTCCCAGTTTTGTGGTGCTAGAGATCAAACCTGGGTCCTCAGAGAGTCAGAGCAGTGCTCTTACAAGTGAGCTAAACTCCACCCTCATATATGAATATTGTTTTTGTTGTTAGTTGACATCGACTCATTGTCAGACTCACAGCGACCTTACAGACAACGGGCAAAACATTATTGTTAGTGCTTCTCTGTTCTTCCTAGGGTTTTCAATGGCTGGTTGTTTTTTTGGAATGGGTTGTCTGGTACTTCTCTGAATACATGAGAATACTTGTTCATTAATAAATATTTGAACAAAATAAAAGTAAAATGTTTAGGGACTAATGCCATTAGATAGAATGAGTAATCTATTTCAAAATTATACATTAGCTATTTAACACATGATATGTACACACAGCCTGCAGCCATAGCCCTGTGGCATCTGATCCCATCAGATCTCAGAAGCTAAGCAGGGTCGGGCCTGGTTAGTACCTAGATGGGAGACCGCCTGGGAACACCAGAAGTTGTAGGCTTGGGAGAAGGACCTGGCAAACCCCTCCCAAAAATCAATCTGCCATTGAAAACCCTATGCACAGCAGAGAAGCACTGACAATAGTGTTTCCCCTGTTGTATGGAGGGTCGCTATGAGTTGGATACCAACTCGATGGCACCTAACAACAACATGTACACACAGTATTTAAATATTATTTTTACTGAAGGCAATTAGATTTCCTGAATAATTAGCTGAGTTCTCATCTGGAGAAGAGAGTATAGGAAATGAACTCAGAACTTCTTGTTGCAAATGAAACAACAGAAAGAAACAACCAACACAGTGTACATGTGAACAATAGTATTATTGTGAAGAGTCCCAACAGCAAAGGATGAGATACTTATAGCATTCAATACTCTGAATGAAACAAAGAATATGCACTAACACTATACATTCCATACTGCTATAAATGCTAATGAAGAATAAAAACAAAAACAAGAGGAAACAAAAACAAAAAGAGGAAAGTTAAAGAACCAAATCATCAGATGGAAAAACAACAATAATGGAAAACAACACGATCTTTCTTGGTAAAAAATAAAACTCTTCATCTGGACACTTTCTCCTTTCTGTAGAAAGTTTCCACCTCTTCAAGGGAGGATCAGCCCACATCATCATTCCATTGAGTATGCAGGCAGTAAGCATTAATAGCTTCCATGGTCTTTAGGAGGCAAACTGATGGTGCCTTCATGGCTGTAGGGTCTGGATGATACTGCAAATAAAGACAAGCGAATACAATATTATCATGTGATCAAAAAGAAGGGGAAGGAAATACACATGAACACATTGAATGAGTCTATCTGAACATCAAATTTCATAGAATAACTTCCTGTTTAAGAAACAATGGAGCAAAAAGTCATTGTTAGAGATACCCCCAAGGAGTCAATAATTCAGGGCAAAATATTGTACATTCTGTGGGATAAATGACCTCTTTCATGAAACAAGGTATTTTAACATAAAACATAAAGGGTATGCATAGAATATGCTAAAATTAGATTATGTATAAACATACTAAAATAGGTAGAAAAGTGTTTGAATGGTAATTCAAACAAAATATGCTGGGTTGTTCTTTTTTTTTTGACACGAGGGGGATCACCTAGCGCCTTTCAAACATTAGGTGATTGCTCTACCACTGACCTCTTCCCTCAGCTCCTTTGTTATTTTTGATTTTGAGACAGAGTTTTGCTATGGTACACAGGCTGCTTCAGGCATCAAACTGGCAATCCTCTTGTCTCAGCCTCAGTACCTGAGATTACAGTTAGGTGCCACAGGACCAAGATATATTCTAATTACTGAATAGACCCTATAAAGAGATGATGATGTAGCTAATTTCCTGGGATCCACATGGCCCTGCATTCAATCTGTTAGCATAGCAAATAAATGAATATATACATATATACATACATACCAGGAATTTGACTGTTGGCTTAGTAATGGATAATACTGGAGAATCACCATGTTTTTGGATGAGATTGTATTTAAATTGTAAACAAAAATATCTCTTTGTTTTAGAGAAGATCAATGAAGTGTTTAGAGATGCTATTGAATGCCTTCTGGGATTTTTTTTAACTTTAGTTTATCCTGGGAGAAAACTGAATAGAACTGCACATGAAGTAACTTAGATTATTAATTGGCCCAGTACAGCTGTTAGGTAGATTCATAACTTCCTACTCTTTTGTAAAGCCTGCAACCACACCACTGTGGTGTCCAATCCCATCATATCTCAGAAGAAAAGCAGGGTCAGACCTGGTTAGCACTTGGATGGGACATCGCCTTGTAACACCAGATGCTGTACGCTTGTGAGAAGGACATGGCAACCCATTCCCAAAGAACAATCAGCTATTGAAAACCCTATGAATACCAAAGAAGCATGATGATAGTGTTTCTTCTGTTGTACATAGGATTGCAATGAGTAGGATACCGACAAGATGGCACCTAACAACCACAACAATCTTTTGCACATGTCTGAAATATTGGATATTAAAGTTTAAAAGTCTTATTTCTGCTAGGACTGGTGGCACATACCTGTCATCCCAGTGACTCAGAAGGCAGAATCTGGAGAACCACAAGTTGAAACCCAGAGGAAGCCTGTATAAACTAGAGAGACCCTGTCTCAAGATAAAAAAATTTAAAAAGGAACTGGGATGCTGCTCAGTGGTACAGCACTTTTAACATATGGGCAAGGCCCTGGTACCAGTTCCCAGGTCTGAAAAAAGATCTCATTTCCATAATTAACAAATACTGAGAGTTTATTCATTTCCTACAATTATTTTTCCTTTTTTCTCCAGGACACCATAATCTCTTGCTTTCTATCACGTTACCTAAAGATTTCAAATAGCATTACAATTAAGTTCCTATGACTGTATTATAGATCATTTTTCTGCAGCCAAGTTCAAAATTTTAAATGCCCTCACTACTGGGAGAGCAAAATCAAAAGAGAAAGCCAGCCATATGGGCAGAAATACCAATTGGAAACCCAAGCAAATACGTTGTTCCCCCATTCTTTATTTCCTCCACTTCTTACTGTGTCAGCAAATCTAGATTTATTTTTGAAACATCCATGAATTTTATACTGACTAAATTTCCAATACGTTTAAAAGATCATATGGTTAAAATTTTTTTCCAATACATTTAAAGACCATTTGTCTAAAGAACATGTTTTCTAAGAAAAATTACATAAACACACATTCCTGAGGACAAATTAATACTAATATATAATGTGTTATTCTCCAAATTATCTCACAATACAAAATGAATACAACAAACTTTTTTTCATTTAAAAATATATCACTTTGCCAACAGTTTGGGGTTATAGCTTCACTTTGTATAATCCTCTCATCTTTTGCATTACCATGTGACACGAAATCACAGGAATTAATAATAGTCTCTCTGTTTGGCATTATGTAAACTAATTGGCCCAGGTGTGAGAGAGACTCAAAGATGAAGAGGAGACAACACGAAGCAAGACTGCTTCCAAATTGTCTTACTTCTTGTTTTGGTTTCAAAGTATATACATTTTTTTCTGAAATATATATAATGCTAAAACTATTGTCAAATACAGTGCACAAGTTTAAGATGAAATATGAGAAACAGAAAGAACAAAACCTAACTTTCTACCAAATTAGGGCTTAACTAAGCAAATTGCAACTATTTCCACTGAATATTAAGTAGAATTATTTGATCATAGTAGTACATTAACAAATAATTGAACAAAATAAATGTAGATTTTAAGGAGAATAAAATTTTTAAAAATATAATGGATAACTTATTTAAATATTACATGTTACATGTTGCATGCATGGTATGTACATATAAACTTTAAATGTGATTTTTACTAAAAGCAACCAGAACACCCTAAAAAATTATCTGAATGCTCATATGGAGCATAATTTCAACATATAAACCTAGAATCTTGTATTGAACAAGAAACCAAAGGAGGCATAAAAGACCACCATATATTTGTGAACAAAATGTTATCGTGATAGTCCCAATGGGTAAGGATGACATATTTATAATAGCAAATGTGGATTAAAACAAATGAATATGTTCAAATTCTATATAATTAATAATTCTACAAATAAAACCTGAAGAATAAAATCAAACAACAAAACAAGTAAACCAACAACAACTAAAAAAAACAAAAAAAACAAAAAAAAAAAAAAACCTCACATTGGAAGGATGGTAAAGAATCAAATGACCAGATTATAAAAATAGAAATAATGGGAAAAATCAGGATCTTTCTTTGTAGTCAAAACTCTCCTCTGGAAAATTTCTGTTTTCTTTAGAAATTTTCCCCTCATTAAGGCAAAGGAAGGACCACGCAGGACCAACTTTCTATTGAATGTCCAGCAGTAAGCACCAATAGTTGCCATACTCTTTGAAAGATATTGATGGTGAATTCATGACCTGCGCATCTGGTTGATACTACAGGAACATATTGATGACATTTGACATATGTCACAAAAATAAAGACAAAGTGATAAAATATTTTCTTGTGATGCCGAAAGAAGCAGAAGGAAGCACACATGAGCACGTATCTGAACATCAAATCTACCTGTTGAAGAAACCGGGGGCAAAAAAAATCATTGCTAAAAGAAAGCAGTTAGCCCGGCCAGAATAAGGTAAATTCTACATCATGAATGACCTCTTTCATGAAAAAAAATCTTTTAACATAAAATACCTGTACCTGTGTACCTGTAGAATATAATAAAGTTAAATTATTTATATATACGTATATGATTAAATGATTAGGAAAGAGTTTTAATCTGGTATTTTTTCAGTACTTGGGGTTGCAAATGCTAGGCAAGTACTCCTCACTGAGATGCACCCTCAGACCCCTTTTTACTTTTTACTTTGAGACAGGGTCTCTCTAAGTTGCAAGGTTGCCGCTCGCTTCGACCTCACAATTTTCCTGTCTCAGCATCTATAGTTTCTGGGATTACGGGTATGTGTCAGCACTACCAGCTATATTCTAAATATTTAATAAGTCCTCAGGAAGAGAATGCAGCTCTGTGCTAGAGTGTTTGCCTGTGATGCACAAAGCTCTGGGCACAATCTCTAGCACCACAAATAAGTAAATACGTACATATATGCATGGACACATGCACAAAAAATTGAATGTTGACTTAGTAGTTGATGAATCTTAAGAATTGTTATGTTTATGGATAAGATACTATTCAAAACAAGAAGGAAAATGTCTTTTTCTTTAGAGAATAACAATGAAGTATTTAGAGATGCAATTGTATGTCTTCTGGGATTGTCATCAACTTAAGTAGATTCTGGAAGAAAACGGGGGCGAATTGTATATGAAATAAGTTTGACTATGAATTGGTCCTGATATAGCTTTGTGGTAGATTAAGGCAATGTACCATATCACCTCTTTCTCTTTTGTAGATATCTGAAATTTTTCTATATTAACATTTAAAAATCTTATTTCACCTGGCACAGTAGCACACTTCTGTATTCCCAACAATGGGGGAGGTGGAGGCAGCAGGAGTTTGAGGCCAGATGCAGCCTGTACAATCTTGCAAGATCTTGTCTCAAGGTAAAAAAAAAAAAAAGAACTTGAAGTTCTGGAGTACAGTTGAGCAATATAGCACATGCAAACTATATGCCAGAGCCTCATTTCAGCCCCCCAGCACTACGATAACAAATGTCTTAGTGATTAACAAAAACAGTCGGTTGTCATTCTACTACAATTATTTTTCCCATTCCCCGCCCCCCGGACAGCATAGTTATTTTCACCTAAGATTTAATGCTTCTGAAAAGGCTCAAATTAGGATCCATCACAAGAGCAGTCTGTACTTTTTAACAATTCCATTTGTTTAATAATTAACAAGTTTTCAAATTACAACAAGAGTTTGAACTGGCATTATAATTGGAAAAATAATAGAATCTGCATAAACTACAGATGAGTTGAGAGAAAGAGGCTACAACAGAAAAATACGTTTTTGATAGAATAAACAATAAAAAAGATGAATCCTATTGTTACGTTGTTGTTGTTTGGTGCCCCACTGCAATAGATAATGAAAATAAAACAGGAGAGTGAGAAAGGAGCATGCTATTCATATCCATAAATGTCCTCAAATTTTTCTTTGAAATGAAGTATAGGTATTATAACAAGAAATTGAGACCCTAAGATTACAGACCCTGTGTCATTTAAGAAAATGAGTTATTCATGGAACTATAAAGACCTTTCTGCTCTTCTTTGTATCAAAGCATTTTCTGTGGAGATACATTTAGGGATAAATTGGACACACCTTAATCCTGAGACAGTAAAAGGAAAATGCCACTCCACAGATCTGCTAGACTGAAGCAGACCAAGTTTTCACTGCTTGGAGATAGAATAGGGTAACAACATTGGAAATCCCAATGGCTTGGAGTCAGGTGTAGAGTTTTGGAAATTATCAAAGCACTTAAATGTGGTGACATGTTAGCAGCAAATAGAACGCCTTATGTTGTGGGTAGTCAGGTGCGGTTACGTTAGATCTGATTCATAGCAACCCTATGTGCAACTGAATGAAACACTCCCCAACACTGTGCCATGCCTGGCACCACGTAACTGCTTCCCTGCTATTCGTAGTGTTTTCAATGGCAGGTTATTTGGGAATTGTTTCAGGAAAGGGCTTCCAGGTCCTTCTCCCATTTTTGCAGTGCTGGGGATTGAACCCAAGGCCTCAGATAGCACAGAGCAGCACTCTACCAACTGAGCTAAACCCCAGCCCCAATACATTTATAGACTCTTATTATTTTTGCTCCCTAAGTCTGGAATTCTTTTAATTGCATTTTTAAATGAAATTTCTATTACATCCTTAAGAAGGAGCTCTTGAGCCCAGGAGTTGGAGGACAACCTGCACCACATAGCAAAATCCTACCTCATAAAAAAAAAAAAATTGTATGCTCACTCTATATTAATTATGAGATTTACAGAGAAACATTATCCTTTTCTAAAAATCTGCTACCTAAAAGTGGGTCCACTTACCAAATGCCACTTTTTACTGGAGCAGTAGCCACCATCTTCACAGAGCATGTGTGCAAATGGGCCATTTTATTTTCGATGTAAAAGTTGGGCACATAGTGAGGTCATCTCCTTGCTGGGAAGTGACTATCATTTCACCTTGAAGTGCAGCGATAGTGTCTGCATGGAGATTTGAGATCATCTCAGAAACACATGGGAAAGAAGTGTAAATCCCTGAAACCAATTAGTAGCTACTAGTGATAAGTTAATTGGCAGATGAAGACAATGAGAGGTGAGAGAGAGGAACAGAAAAGGACGGACAACAGATGACAAGGAGGGAGAAACATACTCTAAAATGGCTGAAAATATTAGGTTAAAATGCCAGATAAGACCTTTAAGATTAATCAATGTGTGTTCTACAACATTCAGTACTTCTGCCAGGATTCCTGTGCAGAGTGCCTGTATTTCTTACAATGGATGGGAATTTCATCTTAAACTACATGACTTTACAAGTGAGGTTTCAATATCACAGCAGGACCTGATACTTTTCCTAACATATTTTAACATTTTGATGAATAAAATGTCAAATTTTTCTACTGAAGGAGTACTGAACACTGTAAAATTACAAAATAGAATGTGAGTTTCTGATTATTCTGCCTTCTATACATAAACAAAGTCTGCAGCATTGAATCATCCTCTTAAAATTCTGTCTGCGCCTGGATGCATCTCTTTGTGTGTCTGTTTTCATATATATAAACACACCATCTTTCTTAGTAAAAGTAAAGGCATACTTTCCATACAGAAACCAGAGTTCTTTTCTCACCTACAATATATCTTGTTGTTGCTGTTGTTAGGTGCCGTCAAGTCGGTATCCGACTCATAGTGACCCTCATAGGGTTTTCAATGGCTGACTGTTTTTCGGGATTGCCTTGGGAGTGGATTGCCAGGTCCTTCTCCCATTTTTACGGTGCTGGGAATTGAACTCAGGACCTCAGAGACTGCAGCGCAGCGCTCTACCAACTGAGCTAAATCCCAGCCCCACAATATATCTTAGACATCCTAAAGCTGCGTCCTTTCACACGTCATGTTAGGGGCTGCTGTTGCTGTTGGTAGGTGCTGTCAAGTCAGTGTCCTACCCACAGCAACCCTGTGTACAACAGGCAAAACACTATTGCTAGAGCTTCTCTGTTATTCATAGGGTTTTCAATGGCAGATTGTTTTTTAGGAGTGGGCTGCCAGGTCCTTTGCCCAAGGCTACAGCACTTGGTGTTCCCAGGTGGTCTCCCATCCAAGGACTAACCAAGCCCAATCCTGCTCAGCTTCAGACATATGATAGGAACATATGCCACAGTGGTACGGCTGCAGGCCAGGGGCTGCTAGGCAGGAAGAAATGGAAGAAAAAGCCCTCTGCAGCCTTCTGCTTCCCAGACAATATTTTGAGACATATGGAAATCCATAGTTCAACTTCCTCTATGAAAAATGCCTAAGTCAGTATCCATACTGCCCTAGTAGGAAATACTCTGTGCATATGCATAATTTCTGTTAAACAATGACCTTTATGATGGCATTGTCGGTGGCCAGTACACCTGTTATATATAAGGACAAAATGTACAACTACATGGGGACAGGCAGTGGGGTGCCGCCTTTGAAGCAAGACCCTTCCTATTATAAAGGAGAAAATCTGGGGGTTTTTTTGTTTTGTTTTGTTTTGTTTTTTGTTTTTTGTTCTTGCATTTTTTTATTGGACATTTTTAATGTACACCTTAATGTGATTCATTCTGACATGCTTTTCATTGTGGCATTTACATATATGCATTTTGATATACATTATTCATATAGGTTCCCCCTTACCCTCTTGTATGCTTCCCCACATCCCACCCTCCCCATCTAAGTCTTCTCTATCATTTACTTGGTAATATTTTTCTATATGTACTTGAGACCCAGTTCTGTTTAAGATAGAAATTAGAGAAAATCTGTTTCACAACCTGAAGAAGGCCAGTCTGAGTGAAAAAGGTGGAAAACCATGAAACATCTATGGATGAGATAAGAAAATGGCATATGTGGACTTACATACACAAAAGCCCCACCCCTCAGGGCGGATGCCTGCAGACTTTCCCTGCCTGACTTCTAACTCTGAGTTTAACTTACTCTCTGCTTCTCTCTTTGCATCTCCCTTCTCCCAATATGAGCCTAAGAGCATGTAGGCTCCCAAGCTCACTTGCTCTCACTTTCAGGGCCCTCTCACTCTCTTTGACTCTAACAAACTATCTTCAAGTTTCTTTCTGTGTCTGTGTTTAACTTCTTTTTCCCAGGAGACCAGGAACCATGAAGAAGGATTTTGAGTCCCACAGCAACACTGATGCTTTCTTCTCTGCACACCTGGTCACCTAAAGTTGTCATCCTCACAGGCTCTTCTGCTTCCAGTTGTCTGACTGGACCCATGCTAGCGGCTGTCGTGCAGAAGCTCACACAGGGCTGCTGATGGCTCCTTGGTCAACATAAGCCTATCTCCAAAGACACTAAAACATCCTGGAGGTCCTCAACGTGCACCTCAGTCTCGGGGACTGTGGTCACATTTGCACTGCAGGCCTGCAGCAGAGTTTGCCAAACAAAGGGAGGCACATAGCCAAGCAATGTGTGCATCCACAGAGACAGGCATACACTAAGGGGGCATCTGATCATGAGACATGAGCCTAAGTCCACCTGAGTGAACCTTGGAGGCTGGCTGTAGACCTGGGCACCTTTCTCTATTGACCAAACAAAAACTGAGATGAATCCATCTTTGTTAGACACCTATTGGAAGCCCCCTCCCCTGAAAAAGATGAAAGTCTCTAGGTAGACAGATTTCTGAGGGTGAGTCGCCTGCATGTACCTAGTGACACTTCCTAGAGGTATCCACCTTCCACCACCCACTGCCAACCTCCACCACCAGAAGTCATATTGATGGTGTTCTGCACTGCACTTGAGTCCTCTCTCCTTCAAGGGACAGGCATCGGCTTTCTCACACTGTCACTCTGAAGAATGGACATCAGGCTCTGCAGAGAGCAGGATGTGTAGAGAGCTCCCTCCCTCTGGCCATGAAGATGTTTGCATCCTGCACCGTCTGCTTCTACAACTTCTGAACAGATCATAGTCTGCCCCTGCTCTCTGCAAACACCCAGAGGAACCTGTGCAGACTACAGGACTCTTTCTCTGAGATAAGTTGATAATGGGTGCAGTAGACAGGAATGAAAGGAATGGAGACTTCTGCAGCCATCCACTACTCAGCCCAGCCATGTGTTTCCCACCCACTTATAATAGGAATATCAATGACAGTCTCCTCTTAGACAAAGGAATGGATCTGGTGACCAGTGCTTCCCTGATAGATAATGCCCCTGCATATAATATGGATGCAAGAAGAGAATTAGTGTCACTCCTGCATTCAGCCAGGAGAGTAAGAAAAACTGTGAGACATACTCCACCCCCAGCAACTGAACTCAACATTGTTCAGGGAATCTGCTCCCCTATTAAGATCGGTAGCCCCCTGCATTCTCCACATTAGAAGTTTCTACCTCTGAGCCCAGTTCTTTGAAGGCACAGGGAATCCAATAACACATTCAGGGCACAGTCCGCAGGTATGAAATATCTCATTTCTTCTCCATGAAAATTTGAATCCCACTATAAAGTTCACATAAAACCTTAGCTCAAGACAACAGTAGCCCTTACTACTACCCACCTTCATGTCTCAAAGGTTTACTAATTTTATTCAGTCTACATTCTCTCTCTTTAATAAACTTAGTCTAGACTCTCAGCTATAATTTTTGCATCTCAATTTTTATATAGGAAAAAATGAACCAAAGTATCTGTTGCCTCCAAAGGGGATGGTAGTTGATGCTGCTGAAAATAATCCTGCCTGCTGACGGCCTCCACCTCCATGCTCAGAAATTGTGATCCCTTCTCTACCTACTCCCTGTATCTGTCCACTAGAAAACCTGTCTCCCGGGAAATCACCCTATGGAATTCTGATTTCCTCAGCACTCATGGGCTCAGATACCATGGACTTTGAACTCTGCTTTCTGTATAAGTACTGCGCGCTAACCGATTGCGCCACTGGAGCTCCTGAACTCTGCTTTCTAGAATCCTCTGCCTGTACATATTGAGTTACCTGTCCAGGTGAGGAAGGGAGGGGATAGCCTTGCCTGTAATGCTGTACTTCCTTCCAAATGAGAGCCCTAGTGAGGTCTGTTGTCCAAAGTCTGAAAACAGTGGTTCCTGTACCATGTCCAGTTTTGTGGTTGATTATTGTAGGACAGGAGTAAGACCCTATTCCCCCATCAACAAATAGAAATCGCTGCGTATTTAATGAAGTTATTTTAAATTCTTGACATGAAGGTCTGTTTATGCTTTGACAAATTGGAATTAAATTTAGGACTCTTACAGCTGTGGGGTAAATATAGCATTCCAAATGCAATATCCCAAATGCCATGTAATCTAATCTCAGATATGAAGGATTGCCAGAGTGACAGCAATGGGGTCTGCTAGTTAGTCTATAAAGGTGAACTTTTTGATATCAATTTGTTTTGCAATGGAAAACTCAGTAAACTGCAATGTAAGAGAAAATCCATGCAAGAATTGAGAAGCACACTAAATGGAAGGTTTGTTATCTATGAATGGTTCTGATATCTGTATTGAGATAATTTGATCCATTGAGAATAGAAAGGTCAAAGGAGTGAATGAAATGTTTTTCTTTCCTATACATGTCTATATAGGACAATAAAACAAACCTTTGGAAATTGATTGTTACCAACAATCATATCCAGGTTCTGCCATGAAGAACAAGTGACACTGGTTTGCAAAATTACATATATTTAAATTATTTCCCATAAAATGTTTCCTCAAAGTTCTCACTGTGAACATCATATGGGATTGTTGGAATGGAAGATGATGAGTCCCTATCCAATAGATAATTGCACCCAATTTTGAATAACTTTTATCAATTTTGTTTTTTATTATAGTAAAATATACATGACATAAAACTTAACACTTTGCCATTTAAAATGTAGAATTAAGTATCATTAAGCACATTCACGTTGTTGTGCAACATCACTACCTTCCATCTCCAGAAACTTTACATCATTCAAAAAGAAAAATCTTTGTATACATTAAACCCTGACTCTGAATCCCTCTTTCTACTAAGTCATGGAGAATCACTATTTAGTCAGTGTCTTTAGTACTTTGATTATTTGGGTGCCAAATGTAAATAGAATTATACAATATTTGTTCTTTTTTGTGTGGCTCATGCCACATAGCCATTTCAATGAGACATTGAAGATCCATCCACAGTCTGGTGCTTCTAGGCGTCTACCACAGAGCTGCACCTCCACCCTCATGCTTCAATCTTCCAGTCCTTCTTTCTCAGCCTCCTAAATAGCTTGGACTAAAGTTCTGTGCCATGGTACTTGGACTATATACCACATTATTTTTTCTATTCATCCATCCATGGACATTGGAGTTGTTTCTGTCCTTTGGCTATTATGAATAATTTTGCAATGAACTAACAGTCACTACATTCAACTCTTTTGATAGAGCAGAGTTGCTGAAATAAAAGGTAATGCTTGTGTGTTTTTCTTGAGGAATAACCATATATCTCTGTAATTTTTTATGTCATGTTCACTTTCCAACATCCCAATAAGCAATATATGTCAATAGTTATTTCTTTCAATACTGAATCACAAAGTTCTTGCAGATTAACAAGCATAACATGGACACTTACAAATATTGAACAAAATGATTTGATAAATGATTTGTGTACTGGAGTGAAATCAAAGACCAGAGACTATAAAAGGAGCACTTGTCTCCCGTGACCAAGAGACAAAGCAGAACTGGGAGACATGAGTGTCACTGAAAATGAACACAAAGGGGCTGAATGTTGGGAAGCCAAAAGACACCAGCATAGAGGTGTTTATCAGCCAATGACTCGGTTTCATACTCTGGGTTAACTAAAGTGCTAAAATGGCAGATAGAGAGTAAAAGGAGACAAACATGCTCACCAGGATCAGGATGGTGAGTGTGGCTCTGTCCTAATGGGAATGTCTTCGGGAGAGGCTGTGGCTATGAATGTATTGGACTTGCTTTTTGTGCCTGTGTAGGACAAGGAGCATGGCACCACTTCCCCAGGACATTAAGCACAGACACATAGCATCAGTAAAGAAATAAATCAGTGCAGTTAGCAAGAATACCAGGCTCTCAGAAATGGGTGAGGAACAGTATCTATACAGATTCTCACTACTCATGTTCTTGCTATTCTTTGGGCCACTTACAATCATAATAATATGGACATTCAGCAGGAGGTTCAGGATCCAGCAGAGGAAACAGCAGGTGCCAATGCACTTTGAGGATCTAACTCTGAGCGCTATCCACCCAGAAACCTTGGGGCAAAGTTTAATGGCCTGAAAGCCACTGAGCAGGGCAGTGGTGCTGAGGGAAACCTCTCTGGCCACTCTGTGTAAGTAGAAGAGTAGTTTACACTCAGCCACATCCAGGAAAGCTTTCATCCCAAAAGCTGATATTGTGTGAGGAATCCCCTTCGAGAAAAGAATCAAGTTGTTAGCTAAGATCAGCTGCCTCAGAATCAAGTCAGTAGATCTCAATGACTGTCCACTGAGAAAAGAAAAGTAGTATAGACAAAAGAGGAAAGAATTTCCAAGTATCCCAGCACTAATCTCAGTGAGGAAGATAATTCCCCAGTTTAAGCTAACAGAAACCAACCCATCCATTTATAGAAATCATTGAAGTTTGATTTTATTTGAACCAGAGAAGTCGGGAAATAGAATATTCTGTTATGGCATCTAATATATGGTTTTTCTCATAAACCCATTATTATAAGTGAATAGGAACATTAAGGACAAATCTATTGTATACACACAAGTACTTCTTACAGCATTATTTGTGACAACAAAGACATAAACCTGTGTGACATCAATCAATGGTAGACTGAATGAAACCTGGGTATTCACCTGGTAGAGCACTGGGCAGCTGTGTTTGGAATGATGAAGTCCTCTGGACTTAAAGGACATACCATTATGTAAGAAAAAGAGAAATAATATATTCAATATGGGTATCTGTCTTTTTATATTAAAAAAAATGAATCAAAAGCTCAAAAATGGGTTATATTGTGAGAGAGAGTAAAAGGTACATTGCATACAGAATGAAACTAGACTGCTCCAAAAATATCTTACTTCTTGTTTGGGTGTAGAAATATATACATATTTTCTCAAATATATTTAATGTCATAGCTATTTTCAATTATATATCATGAAATCTTAAAAAAAAACAAAGAAACTAACTGAGCTTTATACCAAATTAGTCCTTAACCAACAGAGAGGAATTATTTTCCCTGAATTTGCAGCAGAATCATTTGAACATACTTCTACACAAATTAATAATTGAACAAAATTGAAAGTCAGTTTTTAGGTAATAGTATTGTAACAAATGTAATAAGTAACTTATTTAACCATTATATATGACTTATGCTACGTGTTGATATATACATAATCTTTAAATCACATTTTTACTGAAAGAAACCAGAAATCCCTGAAAAAATCAGTTGAATGCACATCTAGAGGAGGAGGTATAGAAAATTAACTTGACAGTTTTATCCTCTATTAAAAAGATCACATGGCTAAAAATGGTGTTTTCTAAATGGAAAAATTACATAAACAAGTATTTTTTAGGACAAAATTACTATTATATTAAATATATATTTCTCAAAATTCTCATACAAATGCAAAAATGTGTGAGACACTATTCATTTAAAAATATATTTCTTGATCAAAGATTGGGGTCATAGATTCACATTTTTTGCTGTAACATATGAGACAAAATTAAAGGAATTATTACTTCTCAGTTTGGCATTATTTTAGGTAGAATGAAAATGGAATCTCTTTCTCTGTAATATAGCATATATATCATTTATTATGTAAAAATTACAATTCTTGCATGATATTATTGAGTTAAAAAAAAGTTTTACAGTCACTTTTAATTTGACAGAAAAATTTATCTTCACCTAAAATTCAATGTTTTCCAAACAGTTTAAACAAGATTTATCAAAAGGGCCATCTCTATCTTTTAACTATTTCATGTGTGTCATATTTAATGTTACTAAAATATGATAACGGCTGGGATTTGGCTCAGTTGGTAGAGCGCTGCGCTGCAGTCTCTGAGATCTCGAGTTCAATTCCCAGCACCTCAAAAATGGGAGAAGGGCCTGGCAATCCACTCCCAAGGCAATCCCGAAGCACTCAGCCATTGAAAACCTTATGACGGTCGCTATGAGTTGGATACCAACTCGACGGCACCTAACAACAACAACAACAACAACAACAACAACAAAATATGATAAGCAGTGGAACTGGCATTAGAATTTGGAAAATAATAGAATCTGCAAAGTATAAGTGAATTAAGAGTAGGTGCTAAAAAATAAGGAAAATGTTTCTGAAAGAATACACCTAAAAACACCAGATTAACTCCAGAGTTCTAGAAGAGGATACAATGGACAAGTGATAAAAGAACATATTCCTGTAAATAACATATGTCTGCTCAAAATTCTCTTAGCAATGAGGCATAGGTGTTGTAAAAACAAATTAAGGAAAGAAAATACTATATCCTGGGCCACCTAAGATTACAGATCCCTGTGCCATTTAGATCAGCATTCATTCATGAATTTTCCTTTTAGCAGAGCATTTCCTATGTAGACACAATTGGAGAATAAATTGGACATTTTACTCTCAGAAAAATGACAAGAAAATGTCCCCTCCAAAAATCTGTTGGCCTGAAGCAGAGGAAGTTCTCACACTTGGAGAATGAATGAGGTGACAGATTGGAAAATCCCAATGGATTAGGGGCATTTGCAGATGTTCAGAGACTATCAAACACTTTTAAATCTGGTTTCATGTTAGAGTCACATAGAATAAATTTATGGGCCCTGATTATTCCTGCCCCATGATCCTGACAATCTTTTAAACACATTCTTAAATGAAATCTTATTATATCTATAAAAGGTATGCTTACTTACATTTTTCACAGTGACCCCAGCAATTTTTGATGGAAACGAGATTGGTGGTGCAATAATGCACGTCCTGCTCCCCAACATCAGCGAGAAAAGAGGAGAAATACGATGTGTGCACATTGCAGAAAAACTTCAAAGAAATTCTGTCATCCCTGAATAGAGGACACCTGTAAGCTGAGTAAGGTGGATCATTGGAGTCTAGGAGGTCATGGCCAACCTGAGCAACATAGCCACCTTGTCTCAGAACAAATTGCATGCCCACACTCTGTTTGTTATAAGAATGCCAGAAATCTAAAATCTGTCTATCTAAAAGTCCATCCACTTAACAAATGCCACTATCACTAGAGCAGTAGCAGCCATGGTCAAACTTGGAGCATGGGTGGAAAGGGGCATTTTATTCCTGAGGTGAAGGTTGGGCATTTTGTGAAGTCATCTCCTTGTTGGGAAGTGATTATCATTTCATGTGGAAGTGCAGTGACAGCATGTGCATGGAGATTTGAGATCATCTCAGAAAAACATTTGCAAATGTTCAAGTCCCAGAAAGCTATTAGCAGCTAGAAGGGATAAATTTAATGAGGAGTTGGGGAGAGTGAGAGAAAGAGTGACACAAACAGGCAGGGGTAAACATAATCTGATATAGCTAAAAAAAAAAAAATACTGGGTAAAAATGGCAAATGAGACAAGAACGCTGAGGTCTAAGAAGTGAAAGAAGATGATCAAAAGGCTGGGCTGGGGATCTTGCCAAATGGAGGATTTTGCCTCCCATATAAAAATATTTTTCAATCCTGAGAAATTTGCTCCATGGCTATCTGAGGGGAAGAAGAAAAAAAAGAGTCAAGTAGGATTGAGTTGCTTGAGTATTACACTTGTTCTTAGCCACAAGATAGAGGTGACTGCCTACCTGCTAGAAATACACTTAGTGAACCTTTAATTTGTTTATTCTATAAGCACAGTAAATGGAGAAGGACATGTCAACCCACTCCCGAAGACATCCCAAAACAATCAGCCATTGAAAACCTTATGAGGGTTGCTATGAGTTGGACCCAACTTGACAGCACCTAACAACAACATAAGCACAATAAAGCATCTACAGTGTGTTATATATTGTTCTTCATGTCTAGAGGGAAAAAATAAGTCTACCAATGAAACCACCCCTCATCCTGTGAATATTGTACCCAAGAACTATGGACAAGCAGGGAGGGTGGTGCACCCCTGTAATCCCTGTGAGTTGGGAGGCAGAGGAGGGAGGATCTCAAGTTCAATAAAAGACGCAGCCAGCGTAACTTAGTGAGACCATCCAAAATTAAAATTAAAAATGGACTGCGCTTCAGTCCTGTGCTAGAGTAGTTGCAAAGTATGTGTGGGGTTCTAGGTTTAACCCACAAGTTCAGGAAAAAGTGAAATAATGAGTGTGTGTGTGTGTATTTGTGTGTGTGTGTGTGTGTGTGTACACAAAATCTGCTTTAGAAGTTCACAAGTAAACCACCAGCAACCTCCCTGGATCACAGGCTGAGGAAACACTGTGTACATGGGAGACTTGCAAGCAGAAAAGAGACACAAACTTCTTCCCTAGTGGGTCATTGCATTCTCTCCAAAGAAGAGAGACAGGAAACATAAAAGAAGAAACACAAGGGTTGGGGGGGATAGCTCAGTGATAAAGCACTTGCCTAGGAGCTCTGGATAAAGGGGAGAAGTCGGGGAGAAGGAGGAAGAGGAGAAATTCTAAATTATGTGGTATGTTAGAATATGGTGAACATACCAGAAAAAAACAAGAAGTGAACCTGCTGAGAAGTGGAGCGATGAATGTGATAGTATAGCACCCTGAGGAAGTCCTTTTGGTCAGAAGGTCCTTGAGCAAATACTTGAGTAAAGTATAAGTCATGAGAGTATTATTTTGGAGTTACATCCAGGCAGAAGAAAAGGGCGGATGGGAAGCTCTAGTTGTTGGAACACACACCAAGTTTCTAAGTAGCAGAGGGCTAAGGGACTGCAGTCCAGGTGGCCATTACTTTCCACTATTCACTGCAGAGAATTTCAAAAAGTGTTGATGAGTAATCTTGGTTCTTCCTTAGTCTACCCAATGACCTGGGTACTAAAAACTAGGGGTCTTACATTTCCTACCACTTTGCTTCTTGGCCTCAAATTTCAACATCAGCATCTCTCATGACAATTACTAGTTTTCAGTCCTCTATCCAGACCTATTGAACCAGACTCTGTGGGGTTCAAGCCTGAGGATATGCGCTGCTGGAAAGCAGGTCTTCCAAATGATTTTGATGATTACTCTGGAATCTTTCATACTTTCTCCAAGACTCATGCGCATGGACTGCATGTGTTTCTTGCAATGAACAGTAAATTAATCTGAAACTACATGATTTAGAACTGAGATTTCAATACCATAACAATAAATATTTGTTTTCCTAATATATGTTAATATTTTCATGAATAAGATGTCAAAATCTACTGAAGAAGTACTACACACAATGCAATTATAAAATAGCAAGTTAAAGTTTCTGGTAATACTGCCTCCTGTAGAGAAAATGTGGGCTGGGATTTAGCTCAGTTGGTAGAGTGCGGCCCTGCAGTCTCTGAGGTCCTGGGTTCGATTCCCAGCACCACAAAAATGGGACAAGGACGTGGCAATCCACTCCCTAGGCAATCCCGAAACAGTCAGCCATTGAAAACTCAATGCAGGTTGCTATGAGTCAGACACGATTCTTTGGCACCTAACAAAAATATAGAGAAAATGTATGCAGTAGAGAATCAAGTTCTTAGAACTCTGAGTGACCCTGGGTGCATTGCATCTCTCTGTGTGCTTCTGTGTTCAAACATGTAAATATACTAACTTTCTTAGTAAAAGTAAAGACGTACTTTACATACAGACTTCCAGTTTTTCTTCTTAATTAAAATATGTCGTGGACAACCTAAATATACCTCCTTTTACACCTCATAATAGTGGACCCTAGGCAGGAAGAAAGGGAATAAAAAGGCCCCCGGCAGCCATCTGCTTACCATGTTAAATTTTCAGACATATGAATATCAATAGATCAAATTCCTGTGAGAAAAAGTGGCTGGATGAGTGGTCCATACTGCCCTGATAAATGATACCCTATGCAAATAGCATGATTACTAGTAGATAATGCACTGTACATTGGTATAATCAGTGGACAGAAACAGTATTTAATTACAAAGACAATAAGTAGCTCTGTCTTAGCTAGTAAAAGGTATGTGGCCCCTTTTGAAGCAAGTTCCTCCTGAATTAAAGGAGAATATCTATTTTACAATCTAGAGAAAGTCAGTCTCATCCAAAAAAGTAGAAGAAATAAGAAACGTCTGAGGGCAAGATAAGGAAATGTTAGATAGGGACTTACATGCAAACTAACCTTCAAGTGGTTTTCAGCAGACTTTCCCTACCAAGCCCACCTCATTTATGACTCCTAAATCAGCTATTTTTCTTTTCCCCTCCATGTCTCTTTACATCTCTCTCCTCCCAATAGCACCCTAAATCCCAAGCCTACTTTCCCTGACTTTCAGGGCACTCTCACTCTCTTTGACTCCAATAAACTGTCTTAGAGATCCTTTGTGTGCCGGTTTTTAAATTCTTTTTATCAAGGAGATCAGGAACCCTGAAGAGGGACACTGAGTCCCACAGCAACACTGATTGCCTTCTTCTCTCCACACCTTGGTCACCAAAAGATGTCTCCTTCACAGGCTACCAGTTGTCTGTCTGGACCACACCTGGCTGGCTGCTGTGTTGGAGTGTGCTCAGTGGTCAACACAGAGCTTCTCTCCAAGGACACAAAAACATCTTTGAGGTCCTCAAAGTGCATTCCAGTCATTTGGGAAAGCATCATATTTGCCCTGGGGACCCACAGCAGAGAATGCATGACCAAAGGAGATGGGCAGACAGAAAGCACGTGGGTCTGCCAGGAGACACCTGGCACCCACAGCAAGGGGGGGTCTCTAACTTCAAGGTACCTGAGTCCACCTGAACCTGCCTTGGAGGCCATAGACCCAGGGACTTTCCTTTATTGAATTTCTACAAAATCAGTCCTGGGTGAATTCATCTTAGGTAGACACCTATTGGAAACCAACTTGGTGGAAAATACAAGTCATTAGGAGGGCAGAGTTCCAAGGGCAAGCAACTTGCAGGTACCAGGTGACATTCTAGTTCCTAGAGGTACCTACCTTCTGACACTTGCTGCCACTCTCTGTAACCTTCAGCTGTAGCAATGGTTCACCCACCTCCAGTCTACCTTGAGGCAGAGCCATCTGCTTCCTCACCCTATCACTGAAGGAAGGACATCAGGTTTTGCAGTGACTGGGATGATTGCACAGCTCCCTCCCTCCTAGCATCAAGACTCTTGCTTCCTGCACCGCTCACTTCTCCAACATCTGTCCAGATCTTAGTCTACCAATGCTGTCTGCAAACACCCACTGGACCCCATGCAGACTTCAGGACTCCTACTCCAACCCCAACCTGATAGTGGACACAGTAGGCAGGAATAAAGGGACTAGAGGACTCTGAGGCAAAGACTTTGATTTGGTGGTCAGTGCTTCCCTGATACACAGTTCCCCTGCAAATAACATGACTTCAAGAAGAGAATTAAAATCATTCTTGCATTCAGCCAGGAAGTGTGATTAAAGACTCTGTGAGGCATACACCACACCCAGCTACTGAGCTTTACTTTGTTTAGTAGATTCTGCACCCCTATCAAGACAGCCTCTTGCATTCTTAAATGCTGAAGTGCCTGCCATTGGTTCCTGATTTTTGAAGACACTGGGAATCCATTAACCCATTCAGTGCACAGATGTCAGGTGTGAAACACTTCCCTTCCATCAAAGATTTAAACCCCACTAAAAAGTTCTCATCTAACCTTACCTTAAGACAGAAGTAGCCCTTCATTTTTCCCACCATCCTGCCCCCATGGTGTATGGATTTTAATATGTCTATTTTCTCTATCATTAATAAACTTAGCCTATAATCTCTATTGCTTGTAGCCGTAGCCCTGTCGCATCTGATCCCATTAGATCTGGGAGCTAAGCAGGATCGGGCCTGTGTATTCCTTGGATGGGAGTCTGCCTGGGAACATCAGGTACTATACGCTTGGGAGACGTATAGTGGCAACCCACTCCCAAACATCAACTCACCATTGAAAACCTTATGGATAGCAGAGAACCACTGACAGTAGTGTTTTCCCTGTTGTATGTAGGGTTGCTATGAGTGGGATACCAACTGGACAGCACCTAACAACAATAACATAATCTCTATTATACTTTTGACTCTTATAAATTTTGAATGGAGAATAGACTAAGAAGGTATCTGTTGCCAAGCAGCAGGGATGGTAGCTGCTGCTGCTGCTGCTGCTGCTGCTGCTGCTGCTGCTGCTGCTGCAGAGGAACCTGCCTGCTGATAGCCTCTCAGTCCATACTCCAGACTCAAGTTCCCTTCTCTGGACCTGCTCCCTGTGTCTCCCCACCTATTTTCAGGGAAACCACCATATGAATTCTGATTTCATTACCACTCCAGGGCTCTGATCACTGTCTTTGTCCTCTGCTTTCTGAGGTCCCCTGGCTTGTACAGGTTAAGAAACTACCTCAGCAGGAGGAAAGGAGGAGGTGACCTGAGTGTCACGCTCTATTTCCCTCAAAGTCACAGACCTTAAGTCATCTGTTGTCCAAAGCCTGAAAGCAGTGGTTCTGTGTTCCTTGTCCAGTTTGGCAGTCTATTATGGCAGGAAATGAATCAGACCCTGTTTCCCCATCAACAACAGAATGCACTGCATGCTTAATGAAGAGACTGTGAATTCTAAAGCCCAACTCTTACAGGGAAGCTCTGCTGATGCTTTGAAAATTTTGAGTTATGTTTTGAAGTCTAATAGCTGAGGGTGAATATAGTACCCCAAATGTAAGTTATCAAACTTCAGGTGAGCTGAATTCACTTATGAGGGATTTCCACAGGGAAATAAATGGAGACTGCTAGCTCTATCCTGCAAAGGGGAGCTCATTTCTATATTAATTTTGTTGGCTATAGACAACTCAACAAAGGCAGTAGAATGCATGTTATATGTGAGTATTGGCAAGAACATAGAGCAGAAGTTTGGGGTACCTAAGAATTGGCCTGATATCTCTATGGAGGTACTTTTACCTATTGAGAATCTAAACATCAAAAGTGAATGAAACTTTTTTGGTACAGGTGTCTTTATTCAATCTAAAATATGAACAATTAAACATACTTGGAAGAATGAATGGAGCTACCAAAGAGCATATCCAGCTTCTGCCATAAGGAATATGTGACATGCATTTGCTGAATTGCATCAATCATTGGCTGTAAAATGTCACTACTTTCCCACTGTAAACATCGCCTGAAATTGTGGGGATGAGAGAGGATGAGCCTCTTCCCAATAGATCATTGGATCCAATTTTTCAGTACTAATTATTAATTTATATTCTATATTGTGGCAATAAATACATAACATGAAATGTAACACTTTGACATTTTAAATGTACAGATTAACAAACACACATAAAGCTTGCAAATATAGATAACATTTAATAAATGGTTGAAAGCTCTGGAGGGAAATCAAAGTGTAGGGAACATAATGGGAGCATTTGCCTTCCTTCTCCAAAAGACAGAGCAGAACTGAGAAACACAAGTGTCGCTGAAAATGAACACAAAGGGGCTGAATGTCGGGAAGCCAGAAGACACCAGCACAGAGATGTTCAACAGCCAATGGCTGGGGTTCACAGTCTGGGTTACCCACAGTGATAAAATGCCAGACAAAGAGTAAAAGGACACAAACATGCTCGCCAGGATCAGGATGGTGCATGTGGCTCTGTTTTCATGGCAAGGTTTCCGGGAGAGGCTGTGACTATGAATGTGTTGGACTCGCTTTTTGTGCCTCTTTAGGACAAGGACCATGTTGCCACTAGACCAGGCCATGAGGCCCAGACACATACCATCGGTAATGAAATAAATCAGTACAATTAGCAAGAAGACTGATTTCTAAGGAAGGGGTGTGGAACAGAATCTATACATTTTTTCAATACTCATATTCTTGCTGTTCTTTGGGCCAGTTACATTTATAATAATATTGATATTTAAGATGAGGCTCAGGATCCAGAAGAGGAAACAGCAGGTGCCAATGTACTTTGGAAGTCTAATTCTGATATCTAACCATCCAGAAATATTGGAGCAAAGTGTAAAGGCCTGAAAGCCACTGAGGAAGGAGGCAGTGCTTAGCGCAACCCCTCTGGCCACTCTGTGTAGGTAGAAGACAAGTTTACACCCAGTTGTATCCAGGAAGGCTTTCAACCCAAGAGCTGCCAGTGAGTGAGGAATCCCCTTAGAGAAAAGAACCAAGTTGTTGGCTAGGAGCAGTTGTTTGATAATCAAATTGATGGGTCTCCATGATTGTGATGTGAGAAAAGGAAAGACATACAGGCATAAGAGGAAAGAATTTCCAAGGATTCCAACAGTAGTCTGAGTGAGGAAGATAATACCCCAACTTAAGCTAACAGGCACCAATCCATCCATTTACAGGGAATATTGGGGCTTATTATTTTATTTTAGTCTGAAGTCTGGAAATAGACTTTTACTCTTATTATATTCAGAAAATTTCCATTTTCATAAGACCAGTTGCTCCTAGGGAATATAAACATTTAGAACAAATCTATTATAAACACATAGATTATTCTTTCGGCGTTATATGTAACAAAGACAGGAATCTATGCAAACTCAATCCATGAGAAACTGTTTGAATCCTGGACATTCCCGTGGCTGAGTCCTTCACAGCTGTGGGTGGGATGAGGAAATCCTCTGGACTTCCAGGAAACACCATTCCCTGAGAAACAGAGAAATGATATGTTAAATATCTACATCTGTAGTTTTGCACTTTAAAAACAATAAATCAAAACCTCCAAATGAGCCCTTGTATGAGGGAGAGTAAAAAGTACACAGAAGAGAGAACAAAGCTAGTCTGCTCTGAAAGTACCTAAGATCTTGTTTTGGTTTAGAAGTATATTCATATTTTTCTCAAATATATACAATGCCAAACCAGTTTTCAAATCTAATACATAAACCTAAAGATGGAACCTCAGAATAATAAAGAAGGAAAATAATCTCACACCATACTATGATTTAACAAAGCCAAAAGGAATAATTTCCTCTGAATTTGAAGCAGAATTCTTGAGCATTGTTGTTGTTATTAGGCGCTCTTGAGTCATCCAGTCCTGCTCATAAGGACTCTCATAGGGTTTCCAATGGCTGATTGTTTTCAGGATTGCTTTGGGAGTGGATTGCCAAGTCCTTCTCCCATTTTTTGGATCCTGAGCATCGAACTGGGTCCTCAGAGAGTACAGAGTAGCACTCTACCAACTGAGCTAAACCCCAGCCCCAGCACTATATTTAAGTCTCTTTATATTCATGTATTTTGTATCATTTCTCTGAAGGCAGGGTCAAAATTTTAAATGTCCTCACTATTGGGAGAGGCAAATCAACAGAAAAGACCATCCAAATGGGCAGAATTCCCAATTGGAGAATGCAAGACCAAAGTATAGAGGTTACTATTTCCCAGGGGTTTTTGTCTGCACTTCTTGTTACTGTGTCAGCACATATGGATGGACTTTTGAAATATCCCTAAGGCTTATAACAAATAAATTTCTAATATGTTTAAAAGACAATATGCCTAAGGCTGTTTTCTCAGGGGAAAATTATATAAACCAGCATGTGTCTGGACAAAAGTACTATTATAGAAAATAAATTATTCTAAATATTATTACTTAGGCACAAGAAATATGAGACATGTTTTTCATTTAAAAAATTTCTTTGCCATCTATTGTGGGTCACAGCTTCACTTTGAATAATGAATCCTCTATCTTGTGCATTAACTCATTAGACAAAAATTAAATTAATAATTATGGCTCTCAGTTTGGCATTAAGATAGACTGATAATAGAACCTTTATATATGTAATATAACATATGTAAGATGCTATTAAGTAAAAAATATACAAGTTTTCCACGTTATTAGTCTAAGAAATGCTGCTTATTCCACTAAAATTAAATTTGACAGAAAAATTTATCTTCACCTACAGTTTAAAGTTTCTCAAAAATTTACACAGGATTCATCACATTCAGAACAGTTTCTAATTTCTATTTATTTCAACTGATTAATAATAAACAAGCTATTAAATTAAGAGAAATGGATTATCTAGCTTATAGTTTTCAAAATAATAGAATATGCAAAGTAGATATGAGTGAAGAGAAAAGTGCTAAAAAATAAATCATGTTTCTGAGAGAAAACACAATAAAAAATACAATAGATTGATCGCAGTGTTATAGAAGAGGATAAAATTGGAGAATGGAAACACATCACCACTCATAAATGTCCATATGTCTGCTCCAAATTTCCTTAGAAATGAATCACAGGTATGATAAAAACAGAGACACAAAATAGCTGAATGGACTAGGGGCTGGTGGATAGGTTTAGAAACTATCAAATCCCATTTAAATCTGCCTATATGTGAGAGTCACATATAATATATTTACAGACCCTGATTATTCCTGCCCTTTGCTCTTGTTGTTAGATGCTGGCAAGTCAGTTGGACTCATAACAACCCTATATACAACAGAATGAAATACAACCAAACACCATGCCATGCCCGAGACTATTGTGAGTGCTTCTCTGCTAATCACACAGTTTTCAAGAAGACTGGATATCACTTAACCATATTCTTCCATGAAATTTTATTGCATCAATAAGACAGTATGCTTACTAACATTTTTCACAATGATTCCAGCAACTTTCTGTAGAAATGAAATTGGTAGTGTGGTAAAATACATCCAGCTCCCCAGAGCCAATAAGAAAGGAAAGGTACAATTGTGTGGAAATTAAAGAAAATCTTAAAACACATTATGTCATACCAAACAAAGGACAACATCTTACCAAAGAATTTTACAGTGCCCCATGTAGCCAAGCATTCTTGTAGGCTCAGTGAGGTGGGTCATTTGAGCTCAAGAGTTTGAGACCAATATGAGCAATATAGCAAGATCCTCTCTACCCCAAAACTGTACACTCACACCTTGCTTTGAAGAGATTGCCAGAGAAACAGTCTACATTTCTATGCCTGTTCAAAAGTGGATGCACTTACCAAATACCATGTTTCCTAGAGGAGTAACTACCCTGGCCACAGCAGGAGCATGTGTGCAGAGGGGAATTTTATCCCTGAGATAATGGTTTGGCACATTATGAGGTCACCTCCATCCTGAGGAGTGATTATCATTTCACCTTGAAGTGCAGTGACAGTGTCTCCATG
>VMDO01026078.1:0-27258 GCA_007922755.1 Pedetes capensis | reverse complement strand
CAGTGTGTTTTTAGTATTTGTCTTTATTTCTCTTAGCATGCTTATAACCATGACTCTGAACTCCGACTCAGAGATTTCTAGAATTTGTGAGTCGTTTATGTTATCTGTGAAGCCTTCAGCTCCATCCTGTCCCCTTGTGGTTTTTGTCGTTTTATTTGATTTTCCCATATCGGGGTCCGGGAAACAGAATTTGCCAGGCTGACTCCGGGGGGGTAAGGGTTAGGGAGGCGATAGATTCCGTTTCTCTTCTCTGATGTGTCTGGGATCCGGATATATGTGTGGCCAAATTTCTGTGGAGTTTGCGGTCGGAGGCCTGACCCGCCGCAGCAGAAGGGAGAGGAGCCAGGGGCGGGGTGCGCCGCGGAGAAAAAGCTCCCCAGCCGCGCGCCAGGGCAAGCGGCTTCCCCCGCGTGCAACCTGGCCAGCTCCACAAGTTCCAAATCTCTCCGCAGCACAGTGGGGTGATTTGGGCTCACCTCTGATGTGACTGGGATCCGGATATATGTGTGCCCAAATTTCTGTGGAGTTTGCGGTCGTAGGCCTGACCCGCCGCCGCAGCAGAAGGGAGGGGAGCCGCGCCTCGGCTCCAGACGCGGATCGCTGGCAACGGCTTCCCCCGTTCGCTCCGCGGCCGCTATGGAGGGCGTTTGTGCGCTCCCTCACGGTGACTCACCTAGGAAGTGCAGACTGTGTCCCGCAGGCATGGTGAGAGTGTGCTGGCAAGGTTGCACTCCGTGTTGGGTCCAGGGCTGTGGGTGCGTGTGCGCGAAATCTCCTCCAGGTCTCTGGGATTCTGTCCGCTCCCTGTGTTATGGCTAAATGGCGGCGGTCCCGCTGCTGGCCACTGTGTAGCTCCTCTGAAGCCCAATCCCTAATTTCAGTGTACGCCTAGTTTCTTTCTTTATCTCTCAAACTAAATTATCTGTTTCTATTTATTCAGTTTGTGTTTTAAACCCCTAATCGAGGCCTCTTATTGCTCCGGGACAGAAGGTGTGTGTTGTCTGTCCGCCATCTTGACTCCTCCCCTCCCCTCACAGTTTTCAATGGCTGATTCTTTCTGGATAGATTCAAGAGTGTATTGCCATGTCCTTATTCTATTAACTTCCTAGTACATGGGGAAAAAAATGACAAGAAATCAACTGTAAACGATGGAATTTTGTAAGATTAAAATTATGTATATTACAAAGGCATAAATTGCAAATAAACTGCATCTTGGAAAAGCATGATTTTCCATCATTTAACAATTGTAAAAGAATAATATCAGGGACTTCAATAGACTATCTAAAAATCCATAGGAAAATACAATTCAAAAATTAGGTAAATATTATAAACAAGGAAACCCCATTACTAGAAATTTAAATGATACATACACTAATGAAATTCAAAGAAAGTAGGATTATTTACTTTGAATTGAATACATTATTCCAAAGTGGATTTTTATTGTAAATAGATACTATGTAAACAGACTGTCTGTTATCAAGTGTTTTTATATATTGTTCAGAAACCCAGTCTGAAAAATCTGTCCCTAAATTAATGTATTACATCTTTAATAGTAAACAAGGATGATATGATGTTTTCGTACTTTGAATAAATTAGAAGTTAATATCAAATCTTAAGGAACCATTGGAAATACAAGATGTATGGTATTATTTCAAGTTAACAAAATGAATCCTCTCTCACCAAACACTTTTCTTTACCTTCTATGAACCCCATCTCTCATTTTTCCCCTCATACACAAACTTTTTCAAAAAGAGTTGTCTGCTTTTATTCTTTCACCATGTCCCTCTTGTCTCCACTCATACTCAGGTTTCTCTTCCACTTTACATAGAAGAATTTTCCTATTGCTACAATTTTTGCTATAACCTTTATCAGTACTTGATGCTATAGCCCATTATATTTTCAAAACATGTATTTTGTGGACTTCATAATATACTTTTTAAGAATACCACTATGCTTATAACTGCTTTTCTTCATTCTCTACTCACGTTGTTAAACAAATACATCCCTCACAGTTCTGTATAATCTTTCTATAAATCCCATTCTCTGTTTCCATTCTCATTGCTTTCCATTCTCATCACTTCAGTCATACTATTTTGCTCATGATAATGAAAATTTTACATCCAGCTTCATAATCTCTGTTCAGAGCTCTAAAAAGCCCATGGAATGATTAAAAATTCCTATTTCTTATAATTTCATCATTTGTTTATTTATCCCCTTCCTCCCTCACTCCCTCCCTTCCTTCCTTCTTGCCTTTCTTCCTTCCTTCCTTCCTTCTTTCTCTTCAGTACTAGGAAGTTAAATCCAGGGCTCTACCCATGCTTTTGCAAATGTTCTACAACTGGGCTGCACTCTTACCCACTTAAATTTTTGTTGTTGTTGTTGAGATAAGGTCTTGCTGAGTTACAAAGGATGTTTCTGGCCTAGAACTAGTGATCCTCCTGCTTCTGCCTCATGAGTCACTGGGATTACAAATGTGTGCCACCAAGCCTAGTGCCATGTTATTTTCATTGTGTAAAATCACTATCTGGTAGCTACAGTCAGAGTCTGAGTCCCTTCTAGCAAGACTGTTGTATGGGAATGGGTGTGAATATGATATGGGTTTAGTGAATTTCTGATAGGGAAATCTTGGTGACTATGATCTCTCTCCCTCCAGAGATTGGGTATTGCCACAGTCCAGCTGCAGCCTAGGATCCAGGGTTTCCTGAAGGCAGATGAGGAGTCAGTGATGGGTGACAGACACAGCAGCTCGGAGGCAATGTGGATCTGTTCTGTTCTGTTTATTGTTTGGATAGCTAGTTTTTTATACAATCGTTTTAGGCTTAGGTCATGTAAGTAGTAAGAATATGTGTAGTTTTACACACACCTGCCAGTCATAATAGCAGTGGAGGGTCAGGCTGACCAGAATAGCAGCATTTACTCTTTTTCTCTAGATGGGAACCAAGGTCTGCCTTTAGACAGATAAGCACCTCCATGATAAATTGTCAGGGAGGCTTTTGTATTGTGTTGACTCAAGGAGTTCATGGTATTGGAAGTTACCCAAGGATTTTTTGTTGTAGGCCTGTTGGGGAGTTTTCTTAACTCCTGCTCTGAATTCGTATTGCTCACAGAATCAGAGGATTATATATTTACATCTACTATTTTTTATTAATTTTTCCAGAAATCCATAATATGAATGCTCACAGAATTAGAAGAGTATATATTTACATTCATTACTTGTTTTTTATTAATTTTCCCAGAAATCCACACTATGAAGAAAATAGTGACTAATTCAAATTTAGGAAAAAGAAAAGATGAGATTCCAAGTCCTTTTCCATGAAGAGACCTTCTTTTAGAGGTATTCTTCTCCTTTTGGTAGACTTTCCCTCTGAAGGCTTTGAGGTAATTTTCCCCTTTGGTGGACTCTCCCTCTGATGCCCTTTTAAAGGTATCCTTCCTCATGTGGGGACTCAGTTTACCCATCATGAGTGGAACTGGACCTGGCAGGGTATGAGACAGCTATATGTTTTGGAGTGCAGGTTAACACATGGCCTTGCTCATGTTGCCCAGGGTGACAGCACACCTGCTGGCTGAAGTGTAGCACTAGTCCATATGCACTATTATTAGTAGCTGGTAGGGTATAAGCACCAAGAAGATGTCAATGAATTTGGGGCAGGGGTTTGATGCACCAGAATTGAGTAACAGTAACCAATTACCTTTGAGAGGAAAAGGAATAAGGTTGCTAATCCTAATCTTGTTCTGCTAGTGTCCTCTCACATGAAGCTGATGGACAGCTTGACCAGCATGATAGCCCCATGGCTGGTGCTAGTGACCTCTTCATGGACCACTGAACATTCAAACCATTATATCCATTGTAGTACATCATGGTAACAAATGCCCTGAACCTGGTCTGCAATGGTCTGCTTTTGCAGCATGGAGTCTTCAAGACCTCCTCCTTGAGAGTTGCCACAAGGGAGAAATCAATGAACTCAAATACCCTGATTTGCAGGGAGAAGACACTGAGATCCTCCAGAGACTTGCATTAAAATCCTACACCATGTAGTCTACCTTGGTAACTGCTTTGGCATTTCCTCTGCACAGGTGGAACTACACAGGTGACTCTAGGCCCAGACTCCAAAACCAAATCCTGGGTGAACACTTCACTGGCTTCCTTTCTGGTTCCACTGCAGGGCCATACTCCACTTGACATTTTCTCAAAGAGGATACTTACCAGCATTTATTTAAATGAGAAAAGAAAAATACATGGAAATTATGGAAACTAACATAAAGGAAGTAGAAAATAGTTGCTCTTTTATTAAGCACAGGAAAGTCAAATTCCAAAACCCCATTATCTCACTCACTCTTTTCAATTTCATTGAAATGTGTACCCTATTGCTTACGTCTACATACATGACCCATGATCTCAGGTTACTCAAAGGTAAAGTCTACATATTTAACCTTTGTTTTCTTTTCCTCAAATTCCAAAACTTTTTTTTTCCCCCATAGTTCTTGTTTTCTGGTTTTGGCCAAAGCCAAAAATGTGGAAATGTGCTTGACTTTTCTTTTTCTCAGTCCATTTATGAGAATTTACAAAATCTTTGACTCCACAACTGTTAATTATCTGAAATCTAATGCTTCTTTACATTTTATACTGTATAAGGAAAATATCCCTCATTTACATTTCTGTATTAGCTTCCCATATCTTTATCTTGTCTCTATTCTTTCTCTAACGTTGTTATATCTCATCATAGCAAGAGCACCAATTTTAAATCGGAATATATGCATCCTTACTCACCATATTTCCACAATGCTTCTTACCCATTGGATAACATCCAAAATTAAACACAGAAATTGCAAAGCTTTTCTCTGCCTGCTTCTACAGTTTCATCATTAACATTAAGTACTCTAGCTTTCTAAATTATTTAAATCCTCTAGCATGGTATCCTTATTTTTGCTTCTGAGATTTTGCATATGTCTCCTTCTGAGAACATTCTTATATTCCATTCTTTCTTCTCTTTATTTTTACCTTATCTTCAGATGTTAGTACACTTTTAATTGTGAAAGTAGATAAGATTTTACCACTAAATGCTTATATTTTTTGGTGGGGGGAGCTACTTGTGGGTTGAACCCAGGGTCTTTGACATACATTGCAAGTGCTCACCACTGGTCTGTACCTTCAACTCATTTAAAAAATTTTTTTATCTTGAGAAAGTGTCTCTCCAAGTTATGCAGGCTGCCTCTGACCTCAAACCTACAATCCTTCTGCCTCTGTCTCCTGAGTCACTAGGATTACAGGTGAGATCCACAATGGTTGGCATACTGTATGTTTTTGAGATATTTGATTCTGTGATGCCAGATCTGGAATCAGTACTTGGCATGGTGTTTGTGAAATAGTAAACAAAACTTGTTGAATGAAGGTCTACATTGTTCGTAGAATTTCTTTCTTCTCTTTAGGTTGCTCTGTTGATATTTCCTAGCTCCATGTACTGAGAACATTTATACATGTGGCTGTTTAAAACAAGAAGCATGTGAATCTTAAAGCAAGAAGAAATGTCTGTACCTCTTTGGTGTCCTGGTTTTTCTCTCTGAAACTAAGAATATGATAGTTATATTATCTTGAAAGAAAGATGCAATTTTAATCAGTAGCTCCTAAACTTTACAGTTCTCATTTACACAGTTTCAAGTGGAATCAAGAGATATTTGCTTTGAAATATAATTTGTAAAATCCACTAATCTAAAGGCCAACTGTATTTTATTAATATAAAAAAGTCAATATGGATATTAAAATCCTGAATGTGATTTTGCCTATTGAAATTCTTCTGAAGTATCATTATAATTTATTAGTTTGCTTAAGGAGGCTTCAAACAATTAACAAAATAGAAATTATGCATCCTCTTGAAATCCCTGCAGCAGAATGTAACTTATAAAATGTAATAAAGGAAATTAGATACTTTTCTTCCTTCAGAAAATTAAGCTATGTAGTTATCCGTAAACTTGAGGTTAAAAGAGTAAGATGTTATAGTGAGACATATTGAACTTTGATTTCTACATTATTTCATATTACTGTTGACAACTAAAAAGCTGTTAGATACATATGCTTTCAACAATCAAAATATATCAAGAATTACTATCCTTTGGAATTGGACATGATAGATCATGTCTATAATCCCAGTGCATGGAAGGCTAAGGCAGGCGGATGGCGAGTTGAGCTCAGGCTGGACTACATTTTGAATTCCAGGCCAACCTGGCCGATGTAAGTAAGACCCTGTCTCAAATAAAAAACAAACAAGCAAACAAAAAACAGCAACAGGATATATATATATATATATATATATATATATATATATATATGACTATATATATATATGACTATATATATATATACATATATATATGACTATAAAACAAGTATATAATATGGATAAAGAATAAAAATAGAAAGGTATATTCCAGAATTTTATATATTTTTATAGACCTATAAATTTTAAAGTGAGAATATACTTTTTCTTCCTTAAAACATATTTCTTTCAATAACAAAATTAATCATGAATAAAAATAAATCTAAATCATGATAATGAAAATGCAATTTGTTTTATCACAAGAACATAAAAAATTCTCAATACTTTTTTTCATTTGGCTAGAGACATACATTTCCAGAGTAAGTAAATGAATCTCAGAAATTCACAGAGGTAACATAATTCACTGCTTAAGTAAGAGAAATACTGAAGTGTTTTTAAACAGAGCACTACCTGTCCTAAGCAATAACAAAATATGTTTTAAAAGTCACAAAGATAACCCCCAGAATTCTGTATTGGTAATGCACATGTTCACAACTGCTATTTTTAGTGAGTTCTGTTTGAAGTCTTCCTTGCTTTAGTCTTATCTTTGATTCTGCTTTTCAGCCCCCAAGCAGCTTGTGTGACATTGGGAAGAAATGCCTTCATGGTCTCCTTGTTGTTGTTGTCATTTAGGTGCCCAGGAGTAGGTGTTCCACTCATAGCGACCCTATGTACAACAGGCAAAACACTATTGCTAATGCGTCTCTGCTATTCATGGTGTTTTCAATGGCTGATTGTCTTTTGGGAGTGGTTTGCGGGGGGGTCCTTCTCCCAAGCCTACAGCACCTGGTGTTCCCAGGTTGTCTCCCATCCAAGTACCAACCAGGCCCAACCTTCTCAGCTTCTGAGATCTGACAGGAAAGGAAGTCACAGTGGGACAGCTGCAGGCAATGGTCTTCTTAGGTCTTGCAAATAACTAGTATTCAGGAAAGTATTACTTGAATTAATAAACATATGATTGTTCTTCATGACAAGTGGCATAAGTATCATAAAGTAGTTTAGAAATTTGGAGAATTTCCGTCTATAGTTGAGAAAGCACCTTATTGGGCTACATGCTGATTAAGCCTCTATTCTTTCTTTCAGAAACCTATGATTTAATAAATCCACCAACAGATATACACTGCCGTAGACTAGAAAGTAGTTTTATGTTTTATGGAAAATGTTCACAAATGATTATTTTAAAAGGATTATCTTGACCCCAGAAGGATATATTGACTGCAAAAATTTCTGTTTCTCTATAGAAAAAAGTATGTATTAGTGCTATTCTCTCTGGCAGTATGTATTACTTGACTCAGGCTGCCATGCTACAACAGCACAGACTGAGTGACTTACACAATAAAGTTCCATTTTCTCATAATTCCAGAAGCTGAAAGTCAGAGAGGGAGGATTTGGTTCCCATGAGTGTTCTCCTCTGGGTATGGTTGCCTCCTTCCCACTGTTTCATCACATGGCTTTACTCTGTATGCATGAGGGGAGACAGCTTTCTGACAATTTTTCCTCTTCTTGTGGGAATAGCAGTTTTGTCAGGTTAAGACCTTACCCTTAGATCTTATTTACTGTTATTTCCCTCCTTACAGGTTTTGTCTCCAACACTGGAACATCAGTAAAGATTAATATGCAACTTTAGTAGATATTGGGGTTGGGGTGTGGCTCAGTGAGTAGAGCGCTGCTCTGCACTCTCTGAGAACCTGGATTGATTCTCCAACACACAAAATTGGAGAAGGATGTGACAGTCTACTCCCGAAGTAATCAGCCATTGAAAACCCTAACACAGTCAATATAAGTTGAACCAGACTCGATGGCACCTCAGTAGATATTAATTTGGAATACTTTGCATCTAAAAAGAACATCTAATAATTGTTTTCACTTATATCACTCCTGTTCGTATGCAGAGTTGAATTGATTGTTTCACTTTGTATTTAGTATATATAAACATGTATTCTCCTGGATATTCTAAGGGAATCATTCCAGTGTCAACATATAGAATTGCAATGTGAATAGAATATAATTTCATTAAGATTCTTAAATGCTATTGCTTTTTAAAGAAAGTATATAAAACATTTAATTAATTAATACTGAGGCATATTAATCCTCAAGAGATGCTAACTTATTTATTAACAGGCCAAAAATGCTAAGATATCAAGTATATGTAAAACTTTCATTGAAGAGGCTTGTTTTGTAATTAAAATATTCACAATTCACTGGAAAGCATATCTTTAAAAAGTTTTTCTGTATTGTATTTTAATTATAAAATCTAAAAAATGTTAAATTTATTGTACTTTTCTTCTTAAAGTTTATAACTGTACTCAGAAGCTCAATCCAGGGCCTAAGACATTGTTGGCAAGCACTCTAGCATTGAGCTGCATCCTCAGCTTATTTTTTACTTTTTATTTTTACTACTTTTTATTTTATCTAAGTTACTCAGGTTACTTCTGACCTCAAACTTGTGATCTTCCTGCCTCAGCCTCCTGAGTCTCTGGGATTACATGCCTGTGTCATTGCTCCTGGCTCAATGTAAACTTTAAGAAAAAAAAAATCCAGTTAGTTATTATGTTTGAAAAGGACTTATATCCAGATTATATAAAGGACTAAAGAAACCTAATAATTAATAAATGAAAAAAATTTTAAATGAGCATAAGAGTTTTAAAAACTTGTTTTTGAAATACTTTTAGGGAAGTCAGGAAGTAACAGTAAGTCTCTGCATAACTCCCTCAGCTTTCTCAAACATTAATGGTCTTAAATAACACTGGTATATTTATCAAAACTAAGAAATTAATATTAGTATAAACTATTAACTAAGATGCAAATACAATTTGCACTTCAGTAGGTTTTCTGAAGTCACTATTTCTGATCTAGATCATGATCCTGGAAATAACATTGCACTTAGTTGTCTTGACATTTTAGTCCCTTTTAATTTATGACAGTTTCATATACGTACTCTGTTTTTCAGAATGCTGTTTCTTTTGAATCATACCAAGTATAGTATTTTGTAGAACACTTCTCAAGTTGATTTTTTTGATGTTTTCTCAAGTTGAGTTTTCTGATGTTTTCTCATGACTGTACTGGGGCTATGGCCTTTGAGAGGTATATCATAGACAAATGTTTACTTATTACATACTACCATCATATTAAATATTTCATAGGACTGTGTCATGTCAATATTGTTTATCATAGATGCTGTTGACCTCAATCCCATAGTATACATTGTATTTGCCAGGTTTTTCCACTGTAAAGTTATTGAGTGTTTTCTTCTTCTCCATGTATTACTTGCTTGAAGTGAATTATCCACATATAAGGGAAGAGGAAGTAGACTCACCTCTTGGAAAAAAAGAGTATCTAAATTTGTTATTTGAAATTTTTTGTAGAAAAAGACTTGAACTTTTAACTCCCCAGAAATAGTCATAGAATTCTAGTTAAAGCTAACAAACATTTAGTTAACAGAAGTTAACAAAGAAGATATAAAAATGGGTAAAAAGTACATTAAAAATACTCACCTTATTAATTCTCAAGGAAATGCAAATTAAGTCCATAAATAGATACAACTAGAAACCTGTTAGTTTAGAATGAAAAAGACCGGCAACACTAAATGTCAGCAAGGGTATGAAATCTAGAACATTTCTCATGGGAATATAAAAAGTACAAATCTCCTTTTGACAACAGCATTATTCTTACAGAGGTAAATAGACATTTAGTCAGAAGACCTAGTCTTTACTTTTTGCTTGAAAAGCAAAGGAAAACAAATACCCAGAGAAAGAATGCACCCATAGACTTTTTACTCATGGTAGCTAAGAACTGCAAACAATCCAATTGTTAATCAGCAGGATGAGTGAATGAACAAAATGTGGTATATCTGTACAATGGAACACTACTGTCAGCAATGAAAAGGAACAAAGTGCCTATACAAATAATATGTTTAAATCTCAAAATCTATATGAGAATAAAAGAAGCCAAATACAGAGGGCACACTGTATGATTACATTCTTGCAAAATTTGCTGAGATGAAATCTAACCTACAATGACAATAAGATTGCCTAAGACCCAAGAGGGAATTGAGTACAAAGAGGTTATGATGGTAAGAGAAATGTTCTGTACTGTTTTAGGTCTTTGCAGTTGTATTCATGTGATTAAACTCACTAAACTGTACATTTTAAAGTTTGTTGCTTACAAAATGTGAGTCAATAAATAATATATGTGAAGAATCTTTTTTGAAATTTTTCAGAAATCAAGTTTACCGGTGTAAAACTGTGGTCTCCAAATAAGAAGAATATTGCCTGACTGTTTAAGTATCTTTATCCCTTGCACTGTAAACATATATTTTTCCTCTTTTTACTCCTTTATCTTAATCTTACACTTCTGAAAGGCCTATAAGTAGAATGTTTTAAAACTATTTATTTCAAATACCTTGGGAATTTTTATGTGTGACTGTGTTAACCAGTCTAGCTCAGCTCTCAGAATCCTAGTACTTATTTATGTGGGTCTACTGACCCCAATGTCATTAACATTTGTACTTGTCTAACTAGCATCCAATTTACTCTTCTTTTTCTTGGTGACTCTAGCTACTAAGTAGGATCTGAATGAAAATAATATAAATATATTTACATTCAGATACACAGACAAAGAAAAACATACACAGATACACACAGTACCTATGCATCTATATTTTAACTATATTCTCAGAGTCCTTAATTTCTTTCCTATTATGCCATCAAAACTAATTACATCTCTTCTTCATAAATGTAGATTAAAATTAAGATTCTGATCTTAAATGTACTAATTTTGATTAAGCTGAAATAATTTAAATGATTTCTCATGAAGTATGGAGTATAAAACTGGAAAATCAATTCAATTTTATCTCAAGCACTTTGGAATTTAGAAATCCACAGTAAATTATAATGGGAGAGATATAAAAGAAATTATAAGTGTAATTGTTACTATTGAAAGATTTAAACATCCTCCATTAGTTACATAACTATGAATGTTCTGGAATATTTTTGGTTTCCAAGAAATATTCCTCAAGGGTATTTGACATGTTAAGGAGAGTGATTTAGGAGTGATTTAACACATACAGGTAAGTGGCTATAATATATTGTGTATTTATTTGAGCCAGAAAAAGTGCAGTGATAAGAAGATATTGTAGGTAGTGCTAAGAACTTAGTTATTTGCAATTATTATTTATAATGAGATTACTGACTTGATAAAAAATGTCATCGGTCACTTCTGAAAAAAAAGGCAACATAATCTATTAATGAAAAAAAGGCAAAATCTTATTAGTATACTAAGGGCAAAGGCTATTGGGAATTTATGGAATGGAAATGGCATAATTTAGATAAATAAGGAAAAGTACTATTGTCAAGGATACAAAAAACCTAAAACATGGGAATAACACAATCACAGGGATGAAAATAAGGTCACAGGTTCAATTTAAACATTATAATAATAGCAATACATTTTTCTAATGGAGTGAACATAAAAAAAACTGGACATAGAAAGTATTTTTAAGCATGTACAGAATTGCATAAGTAGTACATTAATAATATGAAATTTGAATAAAAATACATAGAATAAAGCTTGAAATTTTTACTTTGTCTACTTGAACAACCCTGAGCAGGAAAAGAAAACCATGGTCAGCAGTTTGCCCCCCCTAGCTTAAGTATTATCTCTAAACATTTATATATATTTATTAGGATTCAGCATTTGATTTGTTTTTAAATTATTTAAGGGGAGAAAAGTAAAATTATGGACTCTCTCAGAAAGAAAACAATCTGATGCAGTTAGATTCCTGATCACATCAGTAATTACAGATAATTGATATTTCATGGCATTGCTAAACATATAAGCTTTCTGGAAGTAATAGCTTGTTGTAAGGTGCCACCAAGTCAGGTTCAACTTATTGTGACTTTATGTACAACAGAAGGAAACATTCCCTCACACTGTACTGTCCAGCACTATGTCAGTGACTCTCTGCTATTCATAGGGCATTCAATGGCTGACTGTTTTGGGAGTGGGTACCACTAAAGTCCTCCTAAGCCTACCACACCTGGTATTCCAGACCAAACCTGCTTAGCTTCCAAGATCTGAGGAGGTCTGACACCAAGGGGCAATGGCTGCAGGCAGTAATGGATTATGAGTATAAAATTATCTCCATTAGAATGTAACAAAGTCTAGAAATAAGTCTAGAAGAGACAAAAATGCATAATATTAACAGTATGTGAAAAACTTGAAGGATTATTAGTCTATGCAAAGTATTTTATGTCAAAATAATAGACAGTGATTTAAATAAATGATAATTTCAAATTAAATGTAGATTTACATATCCCCTCTAAAATTAAGGCAAATTTTCATTATTTAATAGAAGCCGTTTTCATAAAGTGATTTCTGTTGATTGTGCTTGTGTAGTAATAATTCTGGGCTTTGTGAAGTATGTATCAGTGATTTAGATGTCACCATTTTTAGTGCTATATGTTTATGAAAAGAGCAGGTAAGGATAGATGTTATTAGATTCAGTTCCCTGGGTTGCAGTTATGTTGTGCATTTTGTTTTGACATTTGAAATTTATCATCTTTGGTTAAATTTAAGTTTTTTTCTCAGTTATCTAATGTTAACTCATTATCATGCCTTCAGTATTTTCTGTCATCTAAAAACTACTGGGCAAGAGCTCATTGAGAAAATGAAAATCTAGATTAAGTTTCAAATTTGAGAGCATTCACTTTTGAAAGATTTAGCATTACCACTCAACAATAAACCATCATCTATATAAATGTACATATGACTATATATGTGATATATGAATATTAAATATATTCACTAAGAACCAATAGGTCCATCCTGAAGTACAGCCAGAATACTCCTTGAAAGCAAGGATGGCTAGACTGAGTCTTATGTCCTTTGGACATGTCAGGAGGGACCAATCCCTGGAGAAGGACACCATGTTTCTGATAGGGGTGAGTCAATGAAAAGAAAAGAAAGACTGTCAGCTAGAGGGATTGACATAGTGGATGCCACAATGGGCTTAAATATAAAAAAGATCATGTGGCTTACGTTGTCTCAGAATGTTTTGTTCTATTATACATAGGATAGACTACATATATATATATATATATATATATATATATATATATATATATATGTATATATGTACATATATATGTACATAAAAATGAACCAATTTGTTTGTTTCATGTATGGTATAATTATCTTTCTCCAACATACACAGACACAGCTAACATATATAAAGTCTGATAAATGAGCCATTATTTGATATGGTAATAATCAAATTCATCAGAGGCCACCAATTGACTATTCCACAGATGTATTAATCAGAATGATTTTGCTAAACATCCACGAGATGACAAATAATGAAGACCATTCTAAAAATTCCTATTTCTTATAGTGTGTAACACAAATGAATTATTGATGAATTTTGGTTCTTGGTTACCAAATGCAGCTTTAGAAATCACAGCACATCTCTTTATACAGAGATATATATTGAAGGAGTGTTTGTGTTACTTGAACTTTGCACCCCATGGAAATGCATTATTGTTACATTTTCAGCAATATCAGTCTTATCTGAAAATCTTACATATTAAAAATTGACAAACTTTTACTAGATTTTATGTCTGCTTCTATTTGGACAAAACATCACTAAATAATTATCAATATACATTATATTTATTGGTTAATAGTTACCAAGACATCTTTTTACAATTTTGTTTGGTTTTTTAATAATTAGGAAGAGAAATGAGGTCTTTCAGCATAGTAATTCACTAAAGTAAGTCTGCTTAACAGATAAAAAGGGAAGATTTAAAATTAACTCCCAAATGATGTTTTAACAGTTCTGGCTAGCATGTAAATATACTGTAGCATATTTTACTAGAGGCTTTGGAAAATTAAAAGTGGCTACCATTTCAGAATATGAATAAATAAAATATTAAATATAACAGAGAACTGTTATTAAAAGTCTCTAGGCATTTCCTATAATAAAGATTCATCTCCCCAAACTCCAACATCCCATATTTTGTAGACCGCAATAATTCATTCTTCTTTCAGAAATTTGATAACATACATTCCACTCTATAAAGTAATTTAGCTCCCAACACATCCTTGCTCCAGGCTTTCATTTGTGTATGCAGTGAATCATTAACACAGTAGCTTGGAATTGACCATGTCCTCTAGGACCCACATATGGAGGTTTATGAAGAATAATAGACTTTAATATCATTTAATTTGTGTTCTTCCCTTACAGATTATATAATATTAACAGAAATGAATATAATTTCATAAAGTCTAAATTATGCCATCAATAGCACCACCCAGAAAGCAACTACAGCTATAGTAAAATTGTTTATGAATATTTCTCATAAATTACACAAAGTAAATTATAAAGGATTATCAGATATCAAAAGAAGGGCCACAGAATTTTTTAAATTGTGTGCAACTTTTTAAATACAATCTAAATACTCTGAAGTTTCATAAATATGTAAACTGTGCTGAATTTATAATAGCTTCAAGTTTTTGACAATCTTTGCATTAAGAGATCTGATCTTTATTCCCTTCTTCTTGAATGTGGCTAGCCTATGATTACATTAACAAACAGAAAAAAGTATGAGAGACACTAAGTTAGATTTATGTCTGTGACTTATGAGAAATGTTAGTTTCTGCTTCCATCCCTGAGAGCTCCAAGTTTTGAGGAAGACAGAAAGTGCTGCCAAGAGGCTATGAAAAGAGTCCCTGAAGCTAACTGGAGAACAAGAAGGTGCTCTAGTTAGTCTTCCTGGTACCTCTGCCAATTTGCCAAACATAAAGGTGAAGCCACTTTGTATTATCCAGAGCAATACAGCTGCCAGTTGAATAACACATAATGACAGTAGTTGGCAACAAATGGAACTGAAGAGTCATTCAACACAGTATTGTCCCCATTACTGTCTAACAGAAAAATAAGATCCATGTAAATATACTTGAGAATTTTAAGACACTAAACTTTGAGGTAGTTTATTAATATCTACCACATAATCTGGTAAAAAAAAACTGGCATATTGTCCTAACAAAATGCAAAATGATATGATGCTACCCTTGGAACAAAATGGCAATGTGAAAGCAGAAGGTTGTCAATGAGAATGTTAGTGCATATTGGAAAAAAGAAGAGTTTTAGAAAAAAAGGGAAAGAACTAGAAGAAATTGTTAACGAGTATTTTACTGACAGTGAGAAAATTGTTTTTAGGAGTCATATAAAAGGGGATCCTATCTATCCAGTGGTGCAGCTCAGCATCACAGTCACCTATAGTTAGGTGGAACATAAAGAAAGTTCTTACTTGACTCATGAGTCTGGCTGGGGGATTGGTAAAGTAAAATGTATCATTGTGTCAATGCATTTCTTATTGTTGTCCATGGTAAATATGAGAATAAAGAGATCAACTAAGGAAAGATAACTCAGGCTTGAAAACAATTTAGAGAAGATATAAATGAGTCTAAACCTGCTAAGGGGCTGGGATTTAGTTCAGTTGGTAGAGTGTGGCTCTGTAATCCCTGAGGTCCTGAGTTCAATCCCCAGCAACACAAAAAAGGGAGAAGGATATGGCAATTCACTCCAGAGACAATCTCAAAATCAATCATCCATTGAAAATCCTATGAGGGTTGCTATGAGTAGGACATGTCACAACTTGACATCACATAACAACAACAGAACTGCTAGGTTTTAAAAAAAATGAAGCTCTTATAAAAACCAGTCTTTCACAACAAAATAATCTCCTGAAGAAAGATTTTTAGAATATTAAAAAGATTATAGAACCTGTAGCCTGACCAGGAGTTTGGAAACTATGTACCATTGACAGCCATGTGTTTTTATAAATTAAATATAATATAGCCATGACCATTTCTTTACATGTCATCTCTCTGTTGTGCTGCAACAGTAGAACTGAATAGTGTGTCAGAGATCACATGGTCTATAAGCTTAATATGTCCACTGCCATATCCTTTATGGAAAAGGTTTTGTATTCTTGAGCTAGAAAATAAACTTTAAAAGAGTTAAAATATGTGTCTGATATCTTTCCTGTCTAACAGTTTCTAAGAAGTTTAGCAATGATGTTGAATAGGAGTCTCAGCAAACACCCAATGTATAAAAAAGGATTCTTAGAGACAATTCACAGTTGTGGCTTTGATATAAGATGTGAACATTAATATAACTTGAAAGAAATCCTCAGCACTTTTGAAATAATTATACTGATACAAGCACCATCATTTTGGACTAAATGTCCTTGTTGTTAGGTGCTGCAAGTTGGTTCTGAGTCATAGCAACCCTCTGTACAATAGAACAAAATATTCTCCAACACTGTGCCATGTCCAGCACTATTATCAGTGCTTCTCTGCTATTCACAGGGTTTTCAATGACTAATTATTTCAGATTTTGTCTGCCGGGTCCTTCTTCCTTGGACTAAGTAAAGGACAAAAAACTTAAAAAATAAGTCTTTGGATTCTAAATCTTTTATAGACATGAAGCAAGCTAATAATTTAGAGAAAAATATATAAGTCCAGACTTGGTAAGTCCAACCACAAAGTTCTCTTGCATTCTCAGTTTCATCCAGCAAAATAGTCTCTGGAAGAAACAGTTTTATGTCATCAAAGAGAGTATAGGCACCTCTGTTGCAAACATGGGTCATTACCTGTGGAAAAGACAGAATGAAGGAAGAGTCAAAAACTCACCAGCAAAAGTTAAGACCAACACAGAGGCATTTCCAGAAATCCAAACTGAACTAATAAGTAAATTGATGATATGTGCTAAACTAGATTGCAGGTTTGTTTTGTGACACTTTCAGAATCTCACACAGTTGGGTTATACCTGTTTCACCATCAAATGTTGAATGTGAATCAGGCACAATTCAACTTTGCTATTGCTTAGTTCTAATGTCTACAGACCGAGAGAAATGTATGAAAGGCTCTGTGCTCTGACGGTTCATTCATTTGGATCATGGGAGGCTGGACTTTTGACTAAAGTCATGGTGGAATGAGACTATGGGATTGAGAATAAGGGAGTAGTTTTATCATGTGAGAAAAGTAAATAATTTGTCAAAGATGAGAAGTTCTGATTAATCAAAACTGCTTGCAAAATTTTGAACATTTCTCCAGATAAAATGTCCAATCTACTCTTTTTTTGTGTGTGTGTGGTAGTGGGGGTTGAACCCAGGTCCTCGCACTTGCATGTTTTGCAAATGCTGGGCCACTGAGCTACACCCCAGCCCATTTTTTTACCTTATTTGTGACAGAGTCTCGCTCAGTTACACAGACTGCCTCTGGTCTTGAATTTGCAATCCTCCTGCCTCTGCCTCCCAAGTTTCTGGGATTACAGGTGTGCTCCACCGTGCCAGGATCTCCAATTGACTCATTCACCCTAAATTTGGGATGATCTATGAGTTCTTTGACCATAGCACTATAGTAGAAGGGTAGCTATGCCCCTAAAAGGCTGGTAGTTTTCACTTTCTCTTCGCAAAGGCCTTGACTACTATGAAAGAAACACCTTTCCTGCTTTGTAACCATGTAAAAACACTGAAATAAACTAGAGAGAGAGAGAAGTTATGGCTAAGCCCAGCCTTCTCACCATCTACATCAGTATACAAGACATTTATGTGAAAGTATCTCATATCCTCTACAGCCTATAGTAAATAGGCACCAGCTTGACATCATTAAATGACATTGGTCATTGTATGTGGGACAGAAGAATGACCAATCTGAGCTATGTCTCAATTTCTGGCCCACAAAATTGTTAGCTATTGTAAAGTGTTGTCTGAAATATTAGGCTTTGAGAAGGTTAACCAAGCCACCAATGGATTATAAGAACACAACTAATTTCCATTGCAATAATCATAAAGGAAGAATACTCTTTAAATCTTGGCAAAAATTCAGACTAATAAAGAATGTTATGCAGTTTTCATAAGACAGATGGACTCAAACAAAAGACATGCAACTAATGAAATTAAACAAACAAAATATAGCTTCTCATCCCCCAAAAGGCAGAAGATAGTTCAGGAGGCAACTTAATTATGAAATATATTTTAAAAGTTATAGTTTTCCCAAATATATACTCATATGGAAACATGTATACAATATAGGAAAAAAATCCTCATTCATAGTAACAAGGGCAAATATAAAATACCAGAAGAGTAAATTTGTCAAGAAATTTACATCATTAGAAATCTAGATGAACATAAAAATTGCATAAATGGTTATAAATATTTATAATTGAATAATAAAATTAGTATTTAAACAACCTTATTGAAATATTATACAAATAAATAATGTATAACTATATAGTAGTTTGAATAACTGTTCTTATTTAATAAAGAGGCAAATCAAGACAGAAAACATTAACATTTCTTTAATCAGAGTTCTCCCTGGGTCCCCCTCTCAGTTGCTGGCACTCAAAGTGAACCAGCATCCTAACTTCTATTCCCATGAAAGATTTCTTGCTTTTTTGAAAAATCAGGTCACTTAGTATGAAAACTTTTATGTCTGACTTCTTTCCCTGAACATTCTTTCATATTGTTACACATAAAAGTTATTCATTTTTTCTCATTGTTATAGAACAGAGGTCAACAAACTACAGCATCTGGGCCAAACCTATGGCACTATGGGTTCTAGAGAACATATTCCGGCTCATTTGATCACACATTGTCTCTAACAGCTTTCATGTTTCAGCAATAGAGTTGAGTGGTTACAACATAAATAATGCAGACAAATCAGTACCTCTCCCCTTTTATGATTTTTTGTCAGTTGGGCCTAAGAATTCCTCTGATACTTGAAAGATTTATCAAAGAAAATCAAACAAATTTACTGAATGTTTTACATGACATGAGAAGCCTCATAAGAAAATAGAGATCCAAAGATATTTTTAAAGTTGAACACTTATGTATTCAATTTCACATAGAATAAGAAGTTATGAAAAAGCAAATGCTTATATGGGAAGATGAGATAATTATAGTCATTTTAATAAGGTCCGAACAGGCTTTTCTTAACCTCAACTTTCAGCATTTGATGATAAGAAACTTTCTTTCTTGTATGAGAAGGGCATCTTTCATATGGCAATTTTCATCTATTGCATTTAAAAACAAAATGAAGGTCATTTTCTTGCACCTTCTGGTTTTCATTGTTACTGTTTTTTTTTAATATCTTTCATTCAAAATATTCAACATGCTAGAGTATGATCTAAAAAGCTTGAGATATTTATTATCTGATTCTAAAAAAATGAGTTCCTGATACAGAGGAATCCATTATATCAATAAAATTTATTTTATTAGTCACTTTAATGCTTATGAAAACATTTATTTCCAGTATTAAGCTATAACAAATTATGTTTTTTATTAACTATCTTGTTCATGTTTCCTATTAAATATATTTACACTCCTCACTTTGGAGAGGAATTTCAGGCAAATGGCTTTCCAAAATGAGAGTAGTAATGGGTATTACTAAATTGTTTCCACCACCAATTAATGAATAGTGTTAAGAAGAGATGAAAGAGTGACTGAAATTTCACAAACTGGTTAAAAAATATTTACACAGTTTATAAAATCAAAGCGTATAACAATGAAACTGATTTTTTTCTTGAGATTTTAGGAAGTGAACGAATGTTTTTGTACATGCCAGGCAAGCACTTCACCACCAAGCTACACTTCCAGGTGAAACTGACTTTTGTTTTTGCATTTCAACTCCTAAGTATGGCAAAAAATATCATTTTCAATGTGCTGGTTTCCCCTGTCATTTTCTGTACTCCTGATTGTTTTTTCTTTCACCAAGACAATGAGTACACTGTGCCTTTGCATAGCCATGCTGGTTATACTACCATTTGTATGTTAGCAACTCTATCCATGAAGCCCACTCTGTCTTTTCCAGTACTTGTATAATTTTCAAATTACATTGAAAAAGAATGGTAAAAAGAATTACTTTAAAATGTTGCAAAGAAAACATGGTGAATTACTGAAGAATGAATGTCATTTGCTAATATACTGTGCTTTGAAAACAATTTTGCCAATGTGGAATGGGGACCTGCAAACTGAAAAATCCAGAGCCACTAATTTCAAGAGGAAAAATTCTGTTCATGGTTATTCAACCATCTTGAAATGGGAGAGGTACATGGGAACCTGAGCCCCACAAAAGTTCTAAGTTGATAAACAGAGATAAGGAGTCACAGAAGGGTCAGGAATAATTAACCATCTAGGACTCATAAAATGACACACTCACTGCACCTGACTTTGACTGCACATCTGGGTTGAAGTACACTGTGGGTGCTACAGTGTGACTCTCCCAAAGATAGGTCTCTTTAAAATTTTAATTTGAAATTTCATAATAAATAATAATTTGAGAAAAAATTCATGTTACTGTTGTCCTTTTGGAATTTTTTTGTGATCAGTCTATTAAGTTATTAGACCATTTATCTATTGAGTTTTCTATGTAAAATTTATTTGTAGGAGTTATTTTTTATTAATAGCATTAAAATATCTTTAATACACCAGAAATATCTATAGATTTAAAACTGTGCAAGTACTGTAATTTGACAAAGTGGATTTTTAATTTTAATTAGCTCTCAGTTATTAATATATGAGTTTATGATAACATTTTTCTGCCTTGCTTGTGAAATTTGTATTTACTATACCCATCAAACTATTCTAATTTTTCTTTAGACAGTTAATGTTTCAGATATCATATTTATTTCTAATACAGTTGTAATATGTGCAGTAATGTTAGAGATTCATTTCTTCAGTAGACATTCATTTGATTAGTAATATTGACTAAAATATACTGTTTTCCATGTGTGGTATAAAGAAAATTAGCTTTCATAAAACTAGAAACCATATATATGTAGTTTCTTACCTTATTTAAGACCTAAGACCACAAGGGAAAAATTTGTGGACTGCCAAATCAGCTCAAATGACCCATGATTTTAAAGCAGAGTTTACCTGGTAGAGCCTGCAGCCTTACCACTTGACATTGATCCCATCAGATCTCAGAAGCTAAGCAGAGTCGGGTCTGGTTACTGCATGGATGGGAGACTGCCTGGGAACAACAGGTGCTGTAGGCTTGGGAGAAGGACCTGGCAACCCACTCCCAAAAAACAATCAACCATTGAAACCCTATGAATAGCAGAGAATCACTAACAATATTGTTTCACCAGACACTGGCTCAACACCTAACAACATATCTGGTGGAAAACCTCATTACACAAAAGGTGTGAAATCATATGATACTTGCCTTTCTGTGCCTGGCTTATTTCCCTTAACTTAAAACATTTGCAGTTCCATCCATGTTACTACAAATAACAGCATTACCTTCTTTTTATGGATGGATAATATTCCACTGAGCATTATGTACTGTATTCCTTTATAAGTTCATTAGTGATGTACACTTAGGCTCTTTACATTTCTTGACTGTTGTGAATAATTTTGGAAGTATTGATGTCTCTTCAACATCCTGGTCTTATGTCCTTTGAATAAATAAGCAGTAATGGAATTGATGGACCATATGCTAGCTCTCTTTTTAATTTTTTGAGGACCATCTGTACTCTTGTAGGGGTTGTACTAGTTTGTATTCCCTCCAATGTTGTGCAAGTGTTCCCTTTTCCCCACATGCTCATTAGCACTTGTTATCTTTAGGTTTTCTGATGATAAACATTCCCATAGGGGTGAGGTAATGTATCACTGTGGCCTGACCTGTATGTTCCTAATGCTCATCAGTATTGAGCACCCGTCAATATTCCTGCTGAATGTCCTTGGGTCCCACCCTGAGAAATGTGTATCCAGATTACTTGATTAGGTTGCTTGGTTTTCTTACTGTTCAACTTTTGGGAGTTCCCAGCACATTCTGATACCATCAGTTGGCAAATCCATAGTATGCAAATATTTTAACTCATTCTGTAGTTTGTCTTTTTACAATGTTGATTGTTACCTTTACTATGAAGAAGCTATTTGCTTTGTGAAATGCCATTTTTCTATTTATCCTTTTCTATTTCTTTTTTCTAGGGATCTTGTCCAAAATATTGCCCATCCAAATATCCTGAAGCATTTCCTCTATATTTTCATCTACTTGTTTCATATTTTTTTATTTTAAGACTTCAATCTAGTTTGAAATGATTTTTGTAACTAGTCACAGTTAGATATCTAGTTTCATTCTTTTCGTGTGGATATACAATATGCATAGCTTCATTTCTTGAAAAAAATCATCTTTCTCCATCTTTGTCAAAAATCTTTTGGGTATAGATGTGTGTGTTTCTAGGCTTTCTTCTGTTCCACCGATCTGTGTATCTTCATTTATGCGTACATTATGCTACTTGGTTTATTACAGCTCCATAGTACATTTTGAATTTACTCAGTGCAATGCCTCCTGTTTTGTTCGTTTTGTTCAAAATAACTTTGAGTATTTGAGTTTTTCCATTATTATGTAAATTTTAGGATGTGTTTTATAGTTCTATGGAAAAAATATCATTGGTGTTTTGATAAGAATTACGTTGAAACTTTAGGCCATGTTCAGTAGTTTGGACATTTTAACAGCAGTGATTCTTCCAATCTATAAACACCAAAAATCTTTCCATATTTTTTCTATGGGTACATAAGCCTCTTCAATTTCTTTGTTGTTGTATTTGTTAGATGTTGTGGAGTCGGATCCAACTCATAGTGACCCTATGTATAACACAACAAAAGAGACACTATATCTGACAGTGTTTCTCTGCTATCCATACGGTTTTAAATGGCTGATTGTTTCAGGAGGGGGCTGCCAGGTCCTTCTGCTTCTTTCAGTGTAGAGGATTGAACCCAGGTCCTCAGAGTGTGTGGAGTGAGCACTTTACCAACTGAGCTAAATCCCAGTTCTCAATTTCTTTAATCAGTACTTTATAATTTTCATTATAGGGATTTTTCACCTCTTTGGTTAAATTTCATTCTAGAAAGTTACCTCTAGAGAATGGGATGAATGTGTTGATTTCTGTTTCAGAATTTTCACTATTGGCATATACCATCATTCCTGAGTTTTGTGTTTTGATTTTGTATTATGCATCTTTGCTGGCTTCATTTATTAATTCCAATAGATCCATGACTACATGTTTTGTCCTTCATTCTGTTAATGTGATGTACCACACTTATTGATTTACATTTGTTGAACCACACTTGGATTCCTAGGATGAATTCTACTTGATCATGATGAAAAATGCCTTCAGAATGCTGTTGGATTACATTTGCTGGTGTTTTATTGATGATTTTTAGCTGTGTTTATCAAATATACTGACCAGTAGTTTTATTTTTTGGCTATGCCCTTGTCAGCTTTTGTTATCAGAGTAATTCTGACCTTTTTAAAAGTGTTTGGAAACATTCTTCTACTTTTTTGGAAACAATATATAGAAATTTAGTATTAATTCCTCTTTACATGCTTGGTTGAACTCAGAGCATTTGTCTAGTAATGGGCTTTTGTTAAGGATATTTTGTTTTTATTTTGGATTTACTTGCTATTGGATTGTTCATATGTTCTATTCTTCATGGTTTAGTCTTGGTGAAATGTATGTGTCCATTTCTTATAAGCTATGTAATTATGCATAATTACCTCTAGTTATCCTTTGTATTTCTGTTATGTCAGTAGTAAGATATCCCTTTTGAGATTTTATTTAGTTGAATCTTCACTCTCCTTTTATTAATTACTCTACATGAATTTTTTTCAGCACTGGGGTTGAGCCCAGGGCTTTATGGATGATAGGCAAACACTCTTCATTTGAGCTACATCCCAGCAAATGTAACTTTTCTTCTTCTTTTTTCTTCCAGGGCTACTAGAATTTTATTATCTTTAAAATGAAGTGAAATAAGTGCAGTAGACTTGAGCACATATTCTATTGTGCAAAATAAGACATCAGTAGTTCTTATTTATTTAAGTTGTTTTTGTTTTCAGTTGTTGTTGTTGTTGTTAGGTGCCATCGAGTCGGTATCCGACTCATAGCGACCCTCTGTACAACAGGGGAAACACTATTGTCAGTGCTTCTCTGCTATTCATAGGGTTTTAAATGGCAGATTGATTTTTGGGAGGGGGTTGCCAGGTCCTTCTCCCAAGCCTACAGCTTCTGGTGTTCCCAGGCAGTCTCTCATCCAGGTACTAACCAGGCCCGACCCTGCTTAGCTTCCGAGATCTGATGGGATCGGATGCCACAGGGCTACCGCTGCAGGCTTGTTTTCAGTATGGAGGTTAAATTCAAGGCCACATGTGTGCTAGGCAGGTGTTTTACCACTGAGCTGCACACCAAGGCACCCAGTCATTATTACTTTTAGTATTAGTATTAGTATTAGTATTACTGAAAAAAGATCTAACTAAGTTGCAGAGGATTTATCTGGCCTCTAACACATTATTCTCCTGCCTTGGCCTCTCCTGAGTCACTGAAATCACAGGCATTCCCGATAGAGCCCAGCTTACTTGAAATTTTTCTATTTCGGTTATCTTTGTAACTAATCAGGTCCTTGTTCACTGATATTTTGTAGTATTTTTCATTTTGATTACATTGAAACCAATTCCAGAAGCTAACATTTATTTGCTATTAGTTAAAAGACTTTATTATGTACCACAATATTTGTTGTTGTTAGGTGCCATAGAATTGGGTCTGACTCATAGACACTCTCATAGGGTTTTCAATGGCTGATTTTTTGGAAGGGTTGTTCTTGGAGTGGGCTGCCAGGTCCTCTTCCCTTTTTCATGGTGCTAGGGATAGAACCTAGGGCCTCAGAGAGCACAGAGTGGCACTCTACCAAATGAGCTAAACCCCAGCATCAAAATATTTAACCATACTATAATCCTTATTTAAGGATGATAGTAGGAAGAATCAGAATTTTTATGTAAATTTCTGAAATGGAAATATTTGGAGATTGATTGCACAACAATGTGAACATCCTTAACATTACTACCATACACTTAATAATGGTTAAGATGGTAACTATTATGATGTGTGTTTTTTGCAATAATACTAAGGCAGAGGATCCATGCTTGGATATGGAAGCTGGAAAGTATAAAGGTTACCACGGCCTCTCTGAGCCCTTCTCATAAAGATTCATTTAGTGGTGTTGTTTAGAAAGAAGCAGTCAGTGTCCTTACCATCAGATCTGGAGCTCGGATTCGGAGTAAGGGAGAAAGAATTTTTAGGAAAAGAGAGTTCCAGAATTTTCCCTAGAAGAAATGTTATTTTCAACACAGTGTGGGAATTTCAAATGTAAAAAGCCAAAAAAAAGTATTAATAAGAAATTATATTAAATTTGATAGCTTTATTTGGTTAACAAGCTAAACAATAGACACTTAGTTTACTAGGCAGAAATAGCTTAAAATAGAGCTAGGAGTAGCCTTTCAGTAATGAAAATTATCCTCACACCTGTGGACAAAATGTACCCTTAAAAGGAGACCAGAATTTAATCAGATCAAACTATGAAGCCAATTTTGCTCCAAGTAATTGTTGAAAATGACCAGATAGCTGTTAGTGGAGGGTTAACAGCTTGGTTTGATGTCAAAATGAGCAAATATCTTAAAAAATAAAACAGAGAAAAACATCTTTGTCATCCATTGTTGAATGTTTCCCTGTCCCAGGCTGTTACTTGTGTTTGTGGCAACACTGCTAGGGAGGGTGATTCACTGAAACAATTCATCCAACATTAAAAATAATAACTAAATAGAACAACATATACCTGAGAGGACTGGGTGTGAAATACTATTCAGGATTTTATAATGTATTATCTAAATGTGTAGTTTTCATCAAATATTGGGAGATGTACAAAGAAACAAGAAAATATGACTCACACAGCAGAAGCTGTGAGAAGGATGAGATAATATGTAAGAGTCAATTACTTCAGAGCTGATATAATAAGTAAATTCAAAGAACTAAAGCAAACCAGACTCAAATAAGTAAAGGAAGAGATCAAATTGTCTCATCAAGTAGATAATAAGAATAGAGAGAGAAATTATAACAAGCAAATGTAAATTCTCGAGTGGGAAAGTGCAATAACTGACAGAATTTTCGCTAATGAGGCTCACCAGTATAGATATTAGAAGAACAATAAATCTGCAAATTTACAGAGGACACAAATATGAAGAGCAAGAGACAAAATACAATCAGCAAAAAATAGAGCTTTATAGAAATGTGTCCCACTACTACATGTACCACATGACCATAATAATGATAATAGAAAAAGAGGGGAAAATTAGCAGAAAATGTTGTTGTTGTTGTTAGGTGCCGTTGAGTCGGTATCCAACTCATAGCGACACTCAGAGGGTTTTCAATGGCTGACTGTTTCAGGATTGCCTTAGGAGTGGGTTGCCAAGTCCGTGTCCCATTTTTGTGGTGCTGGGAATTGAACTCGGGACCTCAGAGACTGCAGCGCAGCGCTCTACCAACTGAGCTAAATCCCAGCCCCAAGCAGAAAATAATGTTAAACAAATAATGGTAGAAAACCTTTCCAAAATAATGAAAAACAGTATATATAAAGAAGTTCAGCAAACTCCAAGGAAAATAAACCTGAAAATATATTCATCAGGTCACATCATGTTAAAATGTTGAAAAGCAAATACAAATTAAACATCTTGAATTCAGGGAGGAAAAAAGGACTCATCTATACAAAGGGATAAGAAGAATAATAACAGGTAACATGGAGAATTCTCCATGATATGTACCACATGCTAGGCCATTAAATGAACCTCAATAAACGTAAACATAAGGACATGATGCAAGATATATAATCCTGCTAGAGTTGATTAACATTTGTAGTAAAATACAGAAAGAGTAAAATTCAAATTATGTGTAAATTAAACATACTTCTAAGCAACTAATTGGTCAAACTACTAGATGAGAAAGTAAACATTAATTAGATATGAATGAAAATGTAGACAGAAAATGTAAGTCTTTTGTAATACAGATAAGAGTAGTTATAGTGAAATTGTAAGTATACACCTACATTTT